>CM050405.1:56906017-57126017 GCA_027580255.1 Therioaphis trifolii | reverse complement strand
ACGAAATTGATTTTATCAATATTGTGCAATAAAATATATTAATTTGCATTGTTACATGGTCAGCGTGGCGTACTGAATTATTCACGACTCTCTATTTTCGATGCATGTCTGCATTGATTATTTTTGCAGCTTTTTATGAAATTACAAATGGTCAATTAGAAGTTTAAAGGGGCTGAGCGTATCACGTTTTAATGAGTAATAATCAGAAAATCCATAATAATATGACGTGTGTTTTTGGGTTGTGTGTATGTGTGAGAAGTAAATGAATATTAAGTATGTATAATCTGGTATCGCTTTTGTTCGCCCAACAAAAATATACGTATTTTCGAAACTACGATACGTATAATTAAAAAATAAATAAAACTGGGAACTCGCTTTTATTATGTTATGGACCGTAGATTTCGACCGTTTGGAATGAACGTAGCTTTTTATTTATCAGTAGGTCATTAGGTCAGTGTATCGAATGTGTTTAATTTGAATTCAATGATTAATCACAAAATATAAAAACCGATATCATATGTATATATATATATATATATATATATATATATATATATATATATATATATATATATATATATATACATATATATATATATATAATATATATATATATATTATATGTTTACATACATATTATTTTATCTCGTACGTATAATTCTTATTTTAAATCAACACACTCTAAGATCAGCTACAGAAGCACAATTATTAGTATGTAGATTGTAGATTGACTAGATCTAAATATCTTATTATACAAAAAACAAAGTGTTTTGATAAATAAACTATAGGTGTACAACAGTAAGTACACGTAATATTCGACTGTACTAGAATATGTTATTTGTTAGAGTACAATACTTTTTAAAATTTCGGATAAAAAGTTATCCATTAAGTTACGCGTTAGGGTCTCTGAACTGAAGGAAGAAAGTAGCACCGCCATCGGTATTTGTACGTAAAATACATGAGATCATACTCAAATTCACATTCTAAAATAAACCTTATGATATTACATCACAAGTAGGACGCACATCATATCAGTGGCGTATTTAGGGATTTTCCGCCTGTACACACTTTCCGATGCGTCGCCTCTCCCTCTCCCACACGCGTACTGGTTTGTGCCGTATCGCGTGTGCGTATAGTATGTAAGTAGCTATTCGATTTTGAGCGAACGGACGCGTCCGGACGCACGCGTTTACTGTCCGTATCGTAATCTAAATCGTAAAATTTGTGATTTCTAAACGAATTTCTCTATATAGTCGAAAAATAATTCAAATACTTTTTGTAATTCTATAAAAAAAAAAATTTTGAAATTTTCCGCCCTCCAAATGTCGTTGCTCTAGTCCCGGGCTTACGGGGCCTGTGCCTAAATACGCCTCTGATCATAATAATCAGTCGCGATCGCCGACCAGTTCCCGAAAGAATACGGATTACATTGTAGGAACAATAATTGCCCAGTTGCAAATGTCAAATTCCGTGATTCTTGATAATACAGATTCTTCTTTTTTTTTTTTTTTACAAAACTACTGTCAGGGACTTCAATTATTACCATGCCCAGTAAAATGCTCCGGTAGAAGATCACTTTTATCAAATTATACCTCGACGTATTTAAATTTAAATCATAAATATGATCTATTTTCACCCTTTTTGTAAGTAAACTCCAAATTTAAAAAAGCCGATAAGATAATGGTGGTGGAAGTTCGTCCTTCGTCGCTTCGCTCCTCGGACAAGATAATGGTGAGGAGTGTATAGCACTTTCTATCATGGGATCACCTGGTTTACGATAGTTTAGTTGTATGGTACTTTACATTTGAATGCAATGATAAATCATTGTAAGTTAAGTACAGGATACAGTAGTTGGGTGGGATACACGAGATGCATTGCTAGATTAGGCATTATTGGATAGATTTTGGAATTATTTTATATTATAAAAAAAAAAACGATTCTGAACGAAGATGAAGATGTCAGCCTTAAATTGTAATATATATTTTATTTTAATATCCTAGATTGGGTTAAATTTACATTTGTCTATTCATGTGACTTCTGCTCGTGAGCATTGGACAAACCAGGATGTGCATAGATAGGGCGTAGGTAAATACCATATTATTTGCCTAAATGCACTATCGTGACGGTACCACCCGACCCCGCCGTCCATATATGCTGAATGCTCCGTGGCTACGTCTATTTAAATATTAATAATTAATAATAATATATAAAATCCGCATGTTTATGGAACTGATACACACATTAAAATAACTGGAAATTGGAAGTTAGTAACGTTCTATTCAACCATGTAAAGGTACGTTATACACCTTGTGTTTACAATCTACCAATATTTTGTATAGAACAGCTGTCAGCTACTGATTATATTATAATAAACTTAATCTATTTAATTATCTTTATCAGCTGTGATATTACATAATATTTTCATTTCTTATCTTTGAATACAAAAATTTTTATACATTTTCAACTACAAAATAATTTGCAAATATTCGTGATTTTGACAAATTTTGTCGATTTTTGAACTTCAACTGCTTATAAAAAAAAATTGTGCCTATGTATTTGAATAATTTTTGAATCACTCTTAGATCAACTTATTCAAAACCTTCTATTAAATTTTCAAGCGATTTGGTAGGGCCAAAAAATTGTTATCGACTTTTATAAAAAAAAATCTAAGAAAAATCGAATTATTCAAATGCCTATAAATAGCTAAAAAATAAACGAAATATTTTGAAAATACAACTATGTAAAGAAAATGCCTATTTAAACATTTTGTAAAAGTTTTAAGTTTCTACGACCTATACTTTTTGAATAAGAACAAATATCAAAAATCAATGATGCCTAAATTGTTATTTTACGCGATTATGTGAAAAAATTGTAATTTCAAACACTCATAAAAATTTTTGATTTTATTCCAGTGCAAATTTTTTTACAGATAATTGAAGGAAAACGTATGTCAAACTTTGTACCGAATTTACAATTCTTAGTTTTGAATACTTAAAATTTTATGAATTTTCAACTGCAAAATACATAGCAAATATACATGATTTTGACGAATTTTGTCAATATTAGCACTTATAAACGCTTATAAAAAAATTTTGTGCCTATGTATTTTTATAATTTTTGAATGGGAGTTAGAACTACTTATGTGGACCCTTCTATTAAATTTTCAAGTATTTCGTCCGAGCTACATTTTTTTTATCAACATTTATAAAAAAAAAAATAAAAAAAATCGAATATTTCAAATGCCTATAAATTGATTAAAAATGAGTGAAATCTTTTGAAAATAAAATTATATAAAGAAAATGCCAATATAAACAACTGATAAAATTTTCAAGTTTCTACAACTTATACTTTTTGAAAAAAAAAACAATTAGCAAAAATCGTTTGAGGCTAAACCGTTGTTTAACGTGTTTTTGTAAAAATTTAAATTTCAAACACTCATAAAATTTTTTTGTCTGAATCCGGTAGAGTTTTTTTTGCAGATAATTGAAGAAAAACTAATGAAAAACCTTGTACCAAATTTTCAAAACTTAGTTATAAAAGAAAAAAATTTTACGATTTTTCAACAACAAAATTATTTGCAAATTTTCGCAATTTTTACATATTTCGTATAAATTGGAACTTTGAGCACTTATAAAAAAAAATTGTGACTTACGATTTTGGATTTTTTTTTATCAGTTATGGAACAACTTATAAGAAACCTTGTATTAAATTTTCAAGATTTTCTGGCAAAAAAAAAAAATTTTATCGTTATTTTAAAAAAAAATACTTAAAAAAATTGAAAATTTCAATTGTCTATAATTAGCTCAATAAAAGTCAAAAGTGTTCAAAAATTTTACCACGTATAGATGATTTCAATATAAACATTTGGTGAAAATTTCAAGTATCTACAATTTTTGGTTTTTGAGTAACGGCTAAATAAAAAAATCGATTTCGTCGAAAACGGGTTTTGCACAAAAAGTACCGTTTTTTCCTCATTTTTTGTTTGTTTTTCCCGTGGCATTTGAAAACTTTTGGGAATTTTCACTTGTGACCTCTCTAAGGTACCTCCGATATTCGTTTTGCCACCGAAAACATACCCTGAAGTTCAAAATTGAAGCATTATTTCGAGTAGTTATGGTGTACACAGACACAAAAACAAAAAAAAAAAAAAAACACACACATCATAGTAAAATCAATACATTCTTCACTTCGTTCAGAATCTAAAATAATAAAAATAATGAACGGGAAAATAAAAGCACAGCTAATTTAGCGGAGAATATTTGTACATTTAAAAAATAATATCGGACTATTACACTGAACTTACGAGTAGTTATTGAAATCACGAGCTGTATTTTCGACTAAAAATTCATCATGCTCCAGAGTCCAGACCCCTTATAATCAAACATTTTTTTTCACGTGACTTGACGTAACATCATTTTTTAAATCCCTGGCCTATTTCGACAGAGAGTAATATAACGAATAATTTCACATTTTCATATACGTAAACTCTACTAGAATGCACTAATAGGAGCGTGTTCTCGTGATAACCCTTTGAAATTCGTTTTTTTAAACATGAAATGATGTAGGCGTGCATTAAATTACGACCAATAGAGTGTAGTATTAATTCATATTTCTAAGACAGCTAAAGGGCACTTTAGAAGAAAAACGCTTTTTAAAGTTCAATTCATGAAATGGGCAATTTGTTGCCCACATTATGAATTGGACAATTCGCGTGGCTATTTCAAGAATCGGACCAATTCACCCCCGAGGCTTAACATTATATATATTATATTATATAAACGTATAAGCATTTTATACTTTTATAATATATTATTATTATTATTATTATTAACTATTGCTACACACACACACACACACACACACACGCGTATATATACATATTTAATGTGAATGTAATATTACTAATCAAATTATCAAGTTTTAACGTATCTATATACTTACAACATGTATGTTTTACAAGTAATTATGCTTAATTACCCAAAGACTTATTTATGTGCTTGACTTAATATATTAATGAAATTCGTATCTAGATACACTAACCGCGTGGTAACATTGTGGTATCGTCCCCCTGAATTGTTGCTCGGCGAACGGAACTACGGTCCGCCCGTAGATATGTGGGGGATCGGATGCATTATGGCCGAAATGTGGACTCGTTGTCCCATCATGCAAGGCAACTCGGAGAGCACACAGTTGAAAATGATATCCCAGTTTTGTGGATCGATCACGCCTGAAGTGTGGCCCAAAGTTGTCACTCTAGACCTGTACAAATCCATGGAACTGGTCAAAGGACAAAAACGACAGGTCAGGACGACAATGTTACGTTTTATCGTTCATATTTTAACGTTTGATCTCATAATTGTGTAGGTGATAAATCGACTAATGCCCTACGTCCGCGACAGAAATGCTCTTGATCTATTAGACAAGCTTCTGACTTTGGACCCGGAACAGAGGATCAATGCTGACCAAGCACTGGGACATGACTTTTTTTGGACCGACCCAATGCCATGTGATCTGAATAAATTGTTAGCTCAACTGACAACAAATAATTTCGAATACTTGGTTCCACGCCGAAGCTTTAATCCTCAATTTTCAACGAATGTTGCCCACGTAAAACCATCTGTATCTACTACCTCCGGCGTCCAGGATCGTATTTACTAGTGAAAACGCAGTTCTCGTAACTGGTTTTTGAACAATAATACTATATATATATTTTTTTTTTGGGGGGGGATCTTTGAATGTTCCAACTACATGAAGTGGGATATAATTTGGCCAAACAATATTGAACTATTCTTTAAAATAATGAATTTATCACATGCTATGCTCTCAATATATCATGTTAAAAAAAATCTTAGTTTCTAAATAATCACACTTAAACAATCATAAAATTCATTTATAAATAACATTTAAAGATTTAAAAAAATTTTTATCTTCCCTATTTTATTCACATTTTTATGTACAATTGAATAGGTAATATGAGACGGAAATAATTTGAAAATGCATTATAAACTTTCTAATTTAATTTTAATAATTAAAAATACAGTACATCTAACTAAAACAAAACAATTTTTAGTTAAAATTTTAAATAAGTGCATCTATTAAATACTCTCAATAAAAAAAAAGTACAACATAATTTAATTATATAAATATAGATTAAAGATTACTTAAATCACATATTTGGTTCAGTCTTTAAATTTTTGGTTTAAATTTATTCTTATTTTGTATTTTAGTTTACACTTATTCATTTTTGTAAATAATTTTTGACTGAAACCAAAATTAGTATTTAATAATATATTTTCTAAAAAAATTTATATGGGACATGATGTCTGTATAGTTCTGTCCTGTGACTATTAATTTTAAGATATTTATAGATGATAAATCAGACATACTTAACAAACTATATCAAGGCCATAAACTGAAAACTAATTTCGATGGGTATAAACATTTTTTACATTTAATTAATAAATCCTCGTTATTATTAAAAATACAAATTGTTTTAAAATGAAATTCATGCATGGATATGTAAATATGTTTTTTAAAGACTACCATCTACATGCATTTATACATTAAGATTCTGAGTAAAGCAAAAAATGTGTTGATTTGACAATCGGTCCTTTGTACTCATTGATGGACCTCTATGTCATCATAGTTTTTAGCCAGTAATAGCGGTTCAAAAGTTATGTTTAGTTCAAGTTCGAAATGCTATCTAGTGTTGACACTTTAAAACATCATTATTAGAAATTGTCAGTTGTTTTTCCTAACACAAGGAATACTACCAAACAATTGAGCGTAATCGGTAAAATGTGTTGTTAATTAGATTTTCATTAATTTGTTTTTAATTAATTATTTGTAATTCCAAAAGCAAAAGCACAATACTCTCATTAAAATTGAAGTAAAATTCTTTACATTTTTCATCAACATGTTGAAATTATTATTTTTATTTTTTATTTCCGCTTCACTTACTTCTAGTATTGAAATGAGGTAAATAAAAAAGTCATCAGTTTTTTTCTGAGCCTACTCAGGCTACAGCTTTCTCAGAACTCTTCTTAATCAGGATTTTCTCTTCTACAGCAATAACTTCATTATTAATAATAAATTATTTCTACGTTTCTTAAATTTCGGAAGGGAGTTCTGGACCCCTATTCAGATATGGCCTTGAAATATATAGTCTTATCCTATGATGTAGACTGATTATTTTATAATATATTGAAACATATTAAACAGAAACACACATAACATATACGAACTCAAAAATACATTAGCTAATTTTTATTAAATATAAACAGGTAGTTGTACGTATAAAATCTCTAGAACAAAAAAAGTATACATTGAATCGATAAGTATTGTATCGAGTTTATCTTTTAAAGAAAAAAAAGTATACGTTTTATAATCTGTGAAAAAAATGTGAATTCGAACAAATATAGAGGAGAGTCATACTAGTGCTAATAGTATTTTTTAACGTGCATTTTCAACTGTCAATCAATATTTAAAATATTATTTTGCACTCAGTACTTGCCTCTATAAATTCATTTTTTAAATAAAGTAAAAATATCATTGAATCGTCGGACTCTATATTATAACATATGTATAAGTAATAATGATCTGCCGGTATCGGTTTAAAAAAAATAATGATTCAATTATTTATATACTTTTTATGTTTTTGAACATTAAAAATTTTTTTTTAGAGTTAATTTTAGTTAAGTTTATTTTATAGTTAATTTCATTTAGTACATACATTTATTTTAATCTTATGAAAATTGTTCAAAAGGCTTAAGCTCATCAATTATCAATGTACAACTGAATCCACTGAGTGATAAATAGTTTTTATCAATGTTGTGATAAGGCATTGGTAAGAAACATTTTTCAAAAGTATTCAAAAAAAAAAATTATGCATTTTTAATAAAAATAAATCTTCATTTGTATAAATGATAATGTCATTCATATGTATCATGATTAATTTATAATTCATAAATTGTGAATTGTTCAACAATAAAATTAAAAATCTGCATGTAACTTGTGTTGTTTGTTAATTATTTATACCACCAACTGAAATCACTAGTGTTTTTAAGTTGATAGATGATTTACTTTATTGATACATTTCTGTTTAAAATATGACATACAATTTTCATATTTCCTCCTACAATTATTTTATATATTAAACAAACAGTATAATACATAAATATTTACATTGGCGCTCATACGGTGGTGCAAAAGAGTCTTAGCACCTCCAAATGTCAAATTAGCACTCAAAGTTTATATTTCATACTATTATATTGATTAATGCTTGATTTATCAGAAGTTATTTTTATTTTTGCGTTTATGAGAGTAATATCATTAATCACAGGGAATAGAAAAAACGTTGAATAATACGGGATAACCATGATAAGTAAATAAGCGTTTAATTTTTGCAAAAACTCCGTCGTCGTTATACATTTTATCACCACTATATATGAAAAAAATGTGGCAACTGTTACAAAAGCATTTTTTTTTTTATCTTGGATAAATTTTTTTTTTTAAGTGTTGGTGAATATATTTCAGATTATAATGTAGACTTTACATTGTAAAGTATGCCACGTTATTATTTGTCACACATTATTTGTTGACAGTTTTAACGTCTGCGATTTGTATAAAATGTTTATTTTCTTCATATACTATTTTGCGACGGAATGATTATTAACTGCTTAATGAATTAGAAACTCAATACAATTTTTGATTCCTAGTGAAGCAAAGAATTTATTAGTTTGTTTCGTGCCACACACCAAATGGCAGAGGTAACACTGATTGTAGACGGTAGAGGAGAATATAAAGACTTATAAAGATAGGTACAAGTCCTTATAATAATAGATTGTATTTTATTTACTCACTTGAACACAACACTTTGAGTTTAACAATTAAATTGTAATTATTACAACAATGAGATTGAATGATACTTCTTGACGGCTTGAGGCATCGACAAAGTGGTATGATACGTTTGCTTGATGGTCTGGAGCAGTGGTCTTCAAAGTTTTCGAACTCGCGACGCAATTTTCTCATCATACATTTTTCGCGACCCATGTCAGCAGGCCCGGATTAAGGGGGCCAAAGGGGGCCGTGGCCCCGGGCCCACGAGAATTTGGGGCCCACATAAAAAAAAAGTAGTCTTGTATTCTACTTAATTCGTAAAATAACTTTAAAAAATTCAGTTTTATATATATTTTTTTTTCATTAATTTTTTTTTTTTTGTCACCTGTATAATCTAACTAATAAAGTACCAAACTTAGACTTTTGTCATTCATGATTATGATGCCTCGTATTTCATGTTATGATAATAATATTCTATGAATAAATTTTGTTATTTTACTATGAAAATTGATAATTAATGTTACTCGCTTGAGCTGTCTCATGCAGCAGAAGACTATAGTACAGTGTGTTCAACGATAAAGGCAACACAAAATATTTCGAACGCATGACCTTGTATTCAATTCGGGTTTTTTTTAATGCATAAAGGACATAAAATTACATTTTTTATTTTTGGTAAATCATAATTTTTTTTTTTAATTCTGCGCATACGCTACAAAACATTTTTTTTTAAATTGCACCTCCCATTTTTTAGTTCAAATTTGATTTATGTACATATTTTTAAGCAACTTTGTACTTTAAAGTCTTGCTCTAACTTCTAAATTGACTAATTGAGAATTACTTAAAGTTTCAATTTATAACATTTGAATTAATCGTATTTTTCAACAGTCTACTTAGAGTTTTACGAATTGATATGTGATTTTGTATTATGTTTTCTTAAAAATTAAGTGTACAGTCATCAGTACACAGTACTAGTAATTTACATAACTTCTGCAGACATTTTAACACAAATTTCTCGTAAATGGTATAAGATTGGTTTATTAATTAAACAAATTATCACATATCTAATCATTTTAATTCAGTTTAAAAACGAAATTATGATTTTGATAAAGAACTTTTGTATTATTTTTGTATTATTATTTTTAAGTATGTTTTATGCATTATGTTTAGATCATAAGAGACATATAACGATTGCGATGTTTGAAAGAAAACTATCTAATTGTCAGGTATGTGATCGAAAATGGCTTAAGTATTCGTCAAATCAAGGAACAGTATATTGTTTTATGCGCAAACTATTTACTAGTTATTCTGATAGCCCATATTTTGTAAGTAATAGTTTTGATAATTGGAAAAAATTTGAAAAAATAACCCATCATGAATATAGTATTAAACAGAGAAGTGCCGCAGTAACAAAGTGGTTTTTCAAATAGATAAAAAATTCTATTAATAGAGAAATGGAGAAAGAAATATTAACAGAGACAAAATATGACACTGAAGTATTGAATTGTCTCCAGCCACTTAATTGACTTTGGTCAAAGTATCAAAAACTTTGCATCCTTAAAAGCGAGAAAAAAAATATTTTTAAATAAAAATAATGTTCTAGTTTTATATTTATAAAGTTTTATTTGTGTTGTACTAAAAAAAAACATTGTTTTAGAAAAAAAAAATGTTAATGAAAAAAAAATACTGTTTTTATGAAAAAAATTATTCTTGGGGCCTTCTAAAATATCTGGCCCCGGGGCCCCAAATATGTATAATCCGGGCCTGCATGTCAGCTTTTTTGTCGGTGGCTGGAAGGACCTTGCACTGCATCATTGATTGCGTGTTGTGGTCGGTGGCTGGAAGGACATTGCACTACGTCGTTTATTACGTATTGTAGCCGAAGGCTGGAAGGACATAGCAATGCGTCGTTGATTGCGTGTTTGGCTGTCGGCTGAAAGGACCTTGCGCTGAATAGTTGATTGCGTGTTGTGGTCGTCGGCTGGAAAGACCTCGGTCTTCTGGACGGGCGAGGATTTCGGTACCTGTGCATTTCTCGTATCGCACACAATAAGTTAATTGCGCCAGATACTTGTTTCCACGCGATGCAAAAAAAAAATAAAATAAATAAATAAATAAAAAAAATAGTCAAATTTAATTCATTTGAGATCGTTTAAATCCGTGAAATACAAACAAAGATGTAAAACTAATAGCCATTTAAACCTTAAACTGATTCAACCAAATTTAAAATTACGTATTATGTACATAATTATTATTTATTTTATTAGCTTTGTTTAAAGTATAGTATATGTAAATAAGTTCCTAATTTTCTATTATTGATATCATTATATGAACCTAACCTAACCGAGTTGAAACCCGTATCGAAAAACCGCACACCTGAACCGTGAAAAACAACAACCGGAAACAACGCGACAAACACACAAAGACCGGTTTATGACGTCAAATAGGGCTAGGCAGATCAGATCCGCAATAATTTGTGTACATTTGCAAAGCGATAAATTATGCTTCGGAGAAAAAAGTTGATAGGTTAGTTGAGTCAAGGCTGTATATATATACAAGGCTAGGATTTGTATGCAATAAAAATTATAAAATATGCATTTTATTTACCAAATTATGTAAAAACATGCATTTTAATATTTGTAAAATACTCACAAAAATATAGTTATAAAAAATATTTATTTATTGAAATACACCAGTGATTGTCTTAATATAATATAATTGAGATTAAAAATTAAAAATTATTTATTTATTTTTCGCATGCATGTTTAGTATTTGTTATTTTAGTAATACGATTTATAATTCACATTCAACAGTGTTAATACGCAGGTGACATGCTACGACCACGTATTTTTTTAAATTTTCGATTGTAAATTATCTGCGATTGAATCGTAGTATTGATTTATATTGGCTTAAGCTTCTTTCAACGTCACATGATGTAGTTGTCACATATTTAAATAAAGGAGTTATGTTCTGGTGTTAAATTACAACTGAAACTATTCTCGTCCGATAAGCCATTTAATATTTTATTTATTGATTGTAGAGTTGGAAATCCTTTATTCTTTGTAAAACTGAGGATATTTTGTTTTTAACTTTATCCGCGGCTCTTTCGTTACACTCGAGAAGTCGATTCCTAGCATTTATTATAATCTGTAGACTTTCATGAAGTGTCAAATTCTGGTTTTGCAGTTTGATTATGACTTGGGATAAAAAGCAAAAGTTACTTTTATATATGCCAAATCATTTTTAAAATTTTGATTATAAAACAATTCTTTAGTGTTTTTTTATTGAATCGGATTTGTTATCTAATTCTTTATTCGCAGATTTAATTGAATTGAAATCATCGACATAATACGTTACTGCAGTTAACCAAGTCACCAACGTGTAAACACTTATTTTGGAGGCAAATTCGTAAATTTGAAAACATTTCACGTAATTTAATCATTCGGTTTGGAGCTTTTGAAAATATATGTATTTTTTTTTTTTACATAGGGTATCAATTTATCAACTTTAGTGTATTCGGCTCTTATGATCTCGCAAGCTCTATGAATTTCGTGGGCTGAACATGTCGAATGTATCAAATTCAGAAATAGCACAGTTAGAGACTCAGCTGTCTTCACCATATTATATATTATGTTGTAGAGTCGGTTACAAACTAAAGAACATTTTCATACATGACTCCGGATGGCCATAATAATGCGCGGCATCGTTAAATAATTTACCAACAGTTTGAAAATTACATTTTAAAAGTTCCTCACTCATTAATGGCTATGGCTCTGAGCAGGGACGGACTGTATATTTTTGGCCCGGGGTGCAAAATTTATTAGGGGCCCGTATTTCTTTTCAAACCTACCTAAATTAGGAAAGAGTCCAGAAAAGTGAATAAATACATAAAAAAAAAAAAAAAAATAAGAATAGTTATTTTTTTGGGAGTATGAATGGTATGACGGAGATATGAATATAATATAGATACTTATAATAACAATTTATATATTATGTGGATAGCTTATAGCGTAAATGTATTTTTAGAAGATTTTTCAATTGCAACAAGCCAAAGGAACATCTGTATTTTATTGAAAACTCGATTATTACGTAGACATGACTGATACGATGACACGATGTAACATTATAAATATATTAACAACAGTATTGTCGATCTTTTTTATAATTTATCTTTATATTATAAAATATTACAATAAAAGTTAAATTAAAAAGGTCCCCGATTGTGATAATCGGGGGCCCAGTCATAAATACGAATCGGGGCCCGGGGTGCTACTTGGTGTATAGCACCCCGGGCCAGTCCGCCCCTGGCTCTGAGTAATGTTTCTAACGGCCTAAAATGGACCAAAAAACAACGACATTTTCCGTAAACGACATTTTCATTAAATCGGCTTTAGTAATTTCGTCATTACTCTAAAAATAATGTTGCTAGAAACTTGAAATTTTCACCATATATTATAGACATATTACGACATGCTTTAATAAGTTTCAAAAAAATTTGCCAACTTTTGCACTAAAAATAGAACTTTGAAAATACTTTGTGTTTTTAAGTTTATCCCTAATAAAGTTTTAAATATTTGACAAAAACGTTTGAAAATTTAATATGACTTTCCTCATACACTTCACGAACAATATGAGATAAAATTTTCATAGATTGTGACTCAGCATTTTTTTTTTATTTTTTTATTTGCGTTCAAGTAAATTACTAAACGATTTTTACTTAATAAACTGTTTAAACAATTTGTTTATTAATTTGTCAAATAAATTATGTATACTACAATGAGTTTTGAATCTTTAAAAAAAAAAAAAAAAAATGCGTTTTTGTCAAACAAAAAAACTTAAAATACTTAATTTAAAAAAAAAAAATTTTCGAAAATTAGTTGATTGTTTGACAAGATCGCGATCCCATGTAATGTAATTTTTATTGTAGTATAAACATCCTCTCGCTAAATCATTGAATTTTTAATCACTCAAGAGCTCGTTATAAACATTCAGACTCTGCTGATAAAAGTGTCTGCCGAAGTCACCAACATATTCTATCTTTCGTCGGTAATTTGGCACCCGTGTGTTCATGGATCTTGCGACGTTCCGTTCGATACTAAAGAATATCGTTCGTCGCCATGGCACCCGTGTTTTACGCGCACTGCTCGTCCTGCTCGTCCGCCGCTGCCGAACCGGTTTCTCGCGGAGTTTTCGGTTCTGACTTCCGACCTGTTGATATGCCAGCCGGACGGGCAACACAGCATCGCGCTCGTCTCTACGTTAGTGCCGTTGGTATTCGCTATCGTCGCCGCGCACGACACTTGTCACTACACAATATTTACAAACACCGCGAAGCGTACACAAAGACCAGTTCCAGATTCAGCCGTTTTCAACTATCGTCACACCAGAGCGGACCATCGACGAGGACACTCGCGGGATCGCGTGACACCCTGAACAGACGTAGGTACACGCCGTCGGTACGACGCGAATTCGGACTGTAAATTGATATTTCGATAATTGTGCAATAGGTTCGCGATGGCGTTCACGTACGAAGAACTATCGTTTTACGAGAAGATCATATTGTGGTCCATAGTGTTTGTCGCCTACTGTGCTTTCGTCAACCTGTTGTGGCGTACAACTCACGCCGACCGTCCAAAAGACGGAAATCAATCCGGTGAGTTTTCAACCGGATCCGCGACGTCCGGTACGCACGTACGTACGGCCGCGGTGTAAACACCGCTGTCGAACAACGACCATTACGCGACCCGCAGTCGCGTTTTCGCGCTCGACACTCCGGGGGTCTTTGGATTTTTCGTCACGTCATTTTCAATCGCCGTCGCGAAAAATTTCTCATGGTTTCACACCGTTGTTTTATCATTATCATTATTATTATTATTATAGATTTTTTTTGCTCATTGAACAACGTACGGGCAAAATCCACGGGTTTAGGATTAAAAGAAAAAAAAAAGGGTTCGAGTAAAAGGATTGAAACCAATGTTCAAATTTAAGAGGGTTTATCGCGGCATAGGAAAAGGCAAGAAAGCCGCGAGTCAGAACATCCATTATTTACAAGGAGTTCGAATGTTAATGAACGGAATTTTTGTTCACAGGTGAAGATGAAGAAGACTCATCATTCGAGCCAATATTGTTATGATCTACGATAATGTTCGATTCAATTTGAGTGTTTCGTAGGTCCATAATATACATTATTGTCCTTGTATTTCACATGGAATTTTATATAATAAAATATTTTCTAAAATATTTATTATTATTATTATTATTTTTATTGAAATAGCAAACCTTTTAAATTATTTAAATTTAATTTCCTTTGGTTGGTCATTAGTATTCGATCAGGTAATTTAATAATAAACTGTACACAAGGTTGAAATGATATTTACATAATCAGCAATGTGCAACATTATTTATTTGTTTGTGTCTAATTCGCATTGAATCATGCACACAAGAGACACATTTAGGAGGAGGTGCTACAGCACCGTCTTTAAGCCATGTTGATCTTTATTTTGGTTCGGTGAGACTTGTGATATGTATTTATATTTACCTTTGTTAGTGTAAATGCAGGCATGTAATCATCTTAACAACCAGGTTTCATTAACAGAATTTTCAACACCTATTCTTGGTTTGAGTACACCATGATTAACTATAAATCATAGATTTATTTCTTCAGTGAGGACATACCAATTAATGCTCGACAAACTGTAGATATATTTCTTTAGGAAAAACAATAGAAGGATGGAGTTGGAAGACTGGTCAGAAACAATTTTTTTGTACCTGATATCCTGATATGATAGGTACCTAATATCTAAAGTAATCATTTTGTAGTATTTATGAATTCTGTCAAAGTTGGTTTTTCATAGGTAGTTAATAATGAAGGTAAATTATGATTTGTTTTGTTCTATGGTAAGAGACAAACCACAAAATAATAAAATAAATCAATAAATTAATACTGTAAATCTACAGTTGTCAGTGATAATTAAAATTATCATTTTACTATCATGATAAATATACCATGTCTTATTTTTTGAAACTAGCTGAAAGTACCTAAGATTAATGATTTAAAAGTATTAAAGCATACATTTCATGAAAACTTTCTGATATATGAAAAATTGAAAATTTTCCAATAGGATTGACAATTATTTAGTGAATTGAAGGTAAATAATTACACAACTTCTTATGTATTTCATTCAAATTTAATTACATTTTAATTCTCTAACTTATATGAAAATAATGTTAGTTAGATTTTAAATTAAAATGATTTATGTTTAAGTTTAAAGCTTAAACCCTAATAAATTAAATAATTTAGTATTAAATTTCAGTAGGTACTTAACTAATAACCAATAACTTTTATTTGTATGTAACACCTATTGGTAATTTTGAATATAAGATTGTTAAATAATATAATCAATGCATGTAATAAACTAATCTGATTTTTTTAAATACTTTTCACAAATTTTGAAATGAATATTTCTTATCTGCGGGAAACACAAAGAAAATATTCAAATTAATTTGAATAAATACATATAATGGTGGTTAAATTAATATCATTTCTTGAATTATTAACATGAAAGAGTTGGAATTGGTTATTTACAAAAACCAATTTAGTTTGTTAATATATTTTTAGCCATATTAACTATGCTAACTTTTGTATTTAAAACAATGTTTTACAGAAATGTCATGAAAATGTTTGAAATTTCAGTTTAATTTGATGCTGCAGCTAATATTCTGTAAAATTAAAAAAAAAAAAAAATGTTTTTGTTGTGAACAAAAAAATATGTTAAAATAAGAAGCTGACAAATTTACCTATTAACTTTTTGAATTGAAGTACTTAAAAAAGTAATTAACTTAAGAGTAATAAAATGCTTGTGATTGAATAGATGTGTATTATTTGTTCTATGATTATTTATTGACCAATATTTTTAATTAAATTTCTTTTGTTTAAAATAAAAATGAAATGTTTGAAATTGACTAGAAAATATCTAGTTGACTGTATAGTTTGACTACTTGAAATATTCTAAAATTTGAGTTTTATAGAATACAATTTTCTTTTCATTAATTTGATTAAAATTAAAAATTATATTGAAAAAATATCATTAAGTTGAGCATTTATCATTTATGATTTTTGAAAACTTTGGTATTTTCCAGTCATTGTACAGTTGACACTATTCACAAGAAGAAATCAGTTCACTATCATTTTAATTTTATTAAGAATAAGCTAAATCACTTTGGTTATTGTTAAAAATGTTTCAAGTGTTACAACTTACACTGATATTTGTTCAAAAAGTTCCAGAGCAATTGAAGTCAAGTCATAAGTGTTGTATACAGAGCACATTATATTCAATTTAAACATAGAAACAGGAACCATTAAACAAAACACAAAAAAAAATGTTATTTGATAATCATCCAAAATTAAAAAGGAAAGCAAATTAAAAATAGGGAGTAGAAAATAAAAAACCTTGATAACATTTCTTAGCATCACTAAGAGTAACTGTCATCTTGAAAAATTAAAAATTGTAGTACTGATCAATTCAAATCTTGACCTGCAATTCATGATTACGGAAATCATGCAGAGACAACTTATTATTTTAATTGATTTAAATTATCCCTAACTTAGTTTCAAAAGTGTAATGCTTTTAAGCGTTTTAGGAATATTTAAGTTGGTAAATAATAAATATATTATGCCAGAATGACATAAAGGTACTATTTAAGTAATAAAATAGTATTATTACATTTTAATAATTTTCAAGGCAAAACTTTTAGGGTATTATAAAATTTAATATGATATAAGCAAACGAAAAAAAATACAAAAAAACATCATAGTATCAAGAATACATTTTAAAATTACATTTAAGTCAATTATGATTGATACAAAAACAAAATTGGTTTCGAAATTACAATTTTTTTTTTTTACTTTTTTGTATTATATATTATACAATAATAGTTTGTTAAAAAATTACGAAAAAAAAATGCAGATAAAACAATAATGAATATGAATTTTCTATAATTCACAAAACCATAAAACAAAAAAAAAACAAAAATTTACTTCGAAAACTACACCTTAGTTATAGTAATAAATATCTAATTAAAATAAAATGTATTTTCCAAATGATTCTTAGATAGGAGAGACTGAACTATCCGCAGTCTAAATCCAGTGCGCAGTAGTATTTTAAAATCAATAATCTAGAAGTGATTTATTCTTTATCTCATATCTATTACATAGTTTTAAATTTGAAAAGAACACATATAGGCAATATATACCAGTAAAAATTTAGAATTCAATGCTGACGGTTATTTAATAACACTCAAATTCAAATTTAGTGAGGTGTTTAAATTATAGTTAATCTCATAAAAGAGTAAATATTTTTTTTATTAGTTTTAGAGATTTATTCGGATAGTTTGATAATTTACCTATTTAATATCATTAGAAAATATGATCGGGAAAACGTGTAGAGAGTTAGGGAGATTCGTTATCAGACACGTTTGCATCATCGGTGTCACTTAAGTATCTACCAACTAAATATTCAAAATTATTAGCATTTATTGATGACATCAGACGAGTTAGTGAGCTTGGATGAGGATGCCTCCAGAAAAAATCGTGGCACAATGCTGCATCAGCGGATATTCTCTGTTCTGGGTCAAGTGCCAATAACTGGTCCAGTAGATCACAAGCATAGAAATTACGCACGAATGGAAATAGTGTTTGAAATATCTAATAGAAAAATGATAAATTAAACACAGGAAAAATAATGACGGTGACTTGATCATTGACACTGATCAAATCTAATCTAATATGAAATCTCACCTTGCGTGGGTATTCACCAAACATATCCATGTTTCTGTACAGTCTCAAAGACTCGACTTTGGGCCATACTTCTGGAGTTATTGATCCGCACAGCTGAGTTATCAAAAACAGCTGATTTTGGTCCGTAGAACCTTTCAAAATCGAATCACGTTTCCACAGTTCAGCCATAACACAACCCAATGACCACATATCAACAGCTGTACCATAGTTATGTTCCCCGAGTAATAGCTCAGGTGGACGATACCATATTGTCACTACGGGATTTGTATACCTATGTGGAAAAAATCAACTTACTACACACGTTATATTTATAAAATTAATACGTAAAAGCATATGCACCAAATTGTTGGCATTTAAATTCAATTTGTGTTTAAGGAATATTATAAAATAATAAACTGATCGACCGAATAAAATTTTATACGTATAAATGTTGAGAAATGTAAAATTGTGTACAATGTATTAACTTATTTAGTTTCACTTACTAACCACGCTATTTGAGAAAACTGCTGAACCTATTTGGCTGAAATTTTTTATTGTTATGCCTGACAGTCTGCTGAAAGTTTAAGTACCACTTTTGTTAATAAAAAGTCCACCGGATAGTAGTAAAATAGTAAAATTGTGAAATCTTATGGCGCTGAGATATCCTATTATGAAAGTCAAAACGTTTTATTGCCAAAAATGTCAAATTTCAGAAAACACGTTTTTCTGTTTCACCCATATTTTAAGTATTTTTACTATGGTTTAATTCATATACATTATAAGTAGTTTTTTTTAAATACAGTGGTCGCCGCTTATTGGACTCACTTTGGGGCCTGACCATTTGAGTCTATTAACCGAATGAGTCGATTAGGCGAACTACCCAAAAAAAAATTTTAAAAATGCTTAAAATCAAAATCTTATTCACTTAAAAAATATTTATTGAGATTCAAGGTATGTATAAAAATAAAAATCTAGCTACACGCAATTAAAAATAAAATATAATAATATGCAGGTAGGTATGTAAAGACTAATAATTTTTTTAATAAAAATCCATTTAGGGTTGATTGAATTTTCCCTTCTTCGGTCCACTTCATAATCATATCTTGGTTGGATTTATGTCGCTTGAATACGCCAAAATCACCCCTTTACTGAATCCCTCTATAACGTAGAATTTGAAGCGCTTGTAGCTTTTGGTTGGTTAATGGTTGTTTCTCATCAGGTTTCTCTTCGTCACTATCACCAGCCACATTCTCTATTGGCCATTTTGACTGTATTTTGCCACATATCTCTTCTCCGGTAACGAATTCGGTAGTTTGGACTTCTTCGTCAATATGTATCCATTCATTATAAAGTTTAGTTAATTGGTCAGTCAGTCTTTCGAGCAAAACACCGGAATCGACTTATATCGCATTTACATCACGTTCAATATATGCACATATTTTCTTTATCTAATTTTCAAATGACCCAATAAAGCGGCGTGCGAGCCGAATAGACGAATTTTTTGCTGTGTGCTAGGATATGTGTAAATCGGGACCAGCCGTTTTGAGTCTAATAGGCGAATGAGTCAATAAACCGTGTGCCCATTAAGCGGCGACTACTGTATTTATCTTTGAGTTCCCTGCAAAACGTACTATTTCCGGAAATAATACATTTTGAAAAAAATTAAGGTTGGAAATACTATACGTTTTTAAAAAACTCCAACTTTTTAAGCCTTATGTTACACCTTAAAAAATGGACATGAAAAAAAAATAAAGACAAAAATGAATTCCTTGATTGTTTTACCATATGGATATGAATCAATATTTATCTCGATTTCGTCAATTTTGGCAATAACACGTTTTGACTTGTTACCCCTCATATACATTTAGTGCAGAGTATCTCGAGTTCTAACCATGGTCCGGCGTACTAAATTGTTTGCACAATTTGCACATTTTTTTTTCTTCTTTTACTTATTACCAGTAGCGGCGCGATGTATTATAAGTAATGAGGTTACCCACCCACCCATAACTCACATACATTTTAAAGTTTACAATGTGGAAAAAAAGATAGGGTAAAGTTCAATATAGTTAATTCAATATTTATAATAAATAAGTATGTTGTAATTTATACCCACTCTGAAATCCCATGAGCCCCGGGACTCATCAAATAACCTTCGCGCCACCACTGCTTATTACTTTTATAATTATTTAAGTCGGTCGAGAATTGGTCGCGTCTCAGGGAAGGTTTTAATGTATAATCTCTACTACTATATAAAATTGTAAGGGGTTTTCTACGACCGCGTTAAACGAGAAAACTACTGAACCGATTTGGCTGAAATTTTTTAGCCCCTTAAATGCTGTTGAAAGCCGATGCCTCCCGAAATAAAATTTCTTCTTTTACATTACGTTCCTACTCTAAAATAGTGGCCAGATCTAAAATATTTGTTTTGCATGGATTTACTTCCGATCTGGTGTACAAGTGTTTGAGAAAACCATTTACTTGGACTTTACCAATAAAAATCACATCACGATAAAATTGTTTGATACAATTATATAATTTCCTAACTACTTTTTTGAAAATTCGTCGTTTCCTTGAAATTTTCATCTTTTCCTAAATGGTTAACCTTTCCGGTAACATATATGTACATAAAAGTGAAGTATTAAACACAAAATGGATGGGTGGTTTCCCCCCAGGGACATATGCAGACAAAAGATTTGGGGGGGTGTTTTTGAAATTATTTGTTGAAGATCAGAACTTTTTTTTATAATATTTACATATATGTAAAAAAAAAACACAGAAATAAATCTAATTATAAAATTATAGATCATTTCTTCAAAAATCAATACAACCATCCCCACCAACTTGTCCGAGCAGTGAAAAATACCTCTCGGGGCGAAGTAAGTACTTTAAAATTTTTTTTTTTAGTGACACTGCTTTAGCTAACCTGAAATTTGTTGAAAAGTTTTTTACAGCAACGCTGTATATCGGAAATCACAGTTAAATGGTATTTTAAAAGGGTTTATTAAGCTCTCATATTTGTAGTTTTACCGGACGAGAGGAAATACAGCCGAAAATGGAGCAAACACGTCGAAATTCGCCGTAAACGACACTTTCGTTTAATCGACTCTAATGAATTCGTTATACATATTATACGTTTATAGACAGGCATAAAATAACGTTAAAATTTAATAGGTACATAACTAAAATAAAACTTAACATTTAGGGAGGAGTTTGACCACCCAAAACACCCACCTGATTACGCGCTGTCCCTTCCTTATTGACCTTATTCCATATTGAATTAAATTATTTTAAACCATAAATCTGATAATATGATTATGATTCATCATATTATTTCGTTTATATTATTTTATGTCTTTCCGATGAATAATTTTTATAAGACAACGAGAAAATATTTATGATTATGTTTTTCGGCAATACTTGATTAGTGTTTGCCTATATTTTAAGCTTAATATTTTACTTTGCTTTTCTATGCTTGTATACTGCATAGAGTAAAAAACATGGCTACGGTCAATAATGGGGAACACAATGGCTTATCATTACTTCCTTATTTTTTCATTATATTCATACCTTTTTATACTTTTTTTCATCACTACCTACCATATGTATTGTTTCTGTTTTTATCTCTTATTTGTTCACGTCCTACTATAACTATATTCTGTACAAGGGGCTCAACCTGTTCATTTCATAATAAGGATGAATGAATAAATAACATCTCTCTTGATAACCTTTTTTTCCTAACGTTTTCTTTGACCTTTCACTTCCTTGGCCTCTTTCTACCCTTGACATTCTAATCTTTTGAACTACCTATGTATCATATTGTTTCTCTTTTAATCAACATAATCCCACCAATTTATTCTTTCCAAACTATTTTCCTAGTAGTAAGTCAACTAACTTTACTATTTCTTACGAAATCATTCCTAATAAATATGTAATCTGGTTACATCACAAATCCATCTTAAAGTTTTTAAATCTGCCACATCCATTTTTATTTCACATCTTTCATTCGATGTCACACTCCCAGACCGATAACTATATCGTCGCTGGTCCCATGACAATTTATAGTAAAACTTATATGATTCTTAAACTAATACGAAATATAGAAGTGAATATATCCATAAGATTATGTAT
This sequence comes from Therioaphis trifolii, assembly GCA_027580255.1. NCBI lineage: Eukaryota > Metazoa > Arthropoda > Insecta > Hemiptera > Aphididae > Therioaphis > Therioaphis trifolii. The sequence continues at coordinate 57,103,279 of CM050405.1, read as the reverse complement.
TTTGTTTCACTTACGTATTTAGTGTATTTTCATCTGTTGGTTCACTGTAAACTCGAGCCAAACCAAAATCGGCTATTTTGAGAACCCCATATTTTGTAATCAATATATTTGCCGATTTTATATCACGATGCAAAATCTAATAAAACGGCATAAATAATACAGTCATTATTAATTTATAATTATTGCGGTTATATAGAATATTGTTTTACTAACCATATTTGAATGCAAATACTTCACGCCAGTGAATAACTGTCGCATGATTTCCTTAATCTCACCTAAACTGAATTGGATTGAACGGTCTGCTATTAAACCGGATAGATCATGGTCACAGAATTCGAATACCATGTAAAATGCTGGATTACATATTTTATTCTCGGTGTCGTCTGTAAAACCATTTGCACTACATTCATTCCCCTCGTGAATAAAAATATAAACGCTGCTTAAATTGTAAGAATGATTACCTATTTCTTGAACGACTTCAATTAAATTCACAATATTTCTATGACTAAGTGACATTAATATTTTTACCTCTCTTAAAGAAACGATTGCAGCCTGAAATCAAAAAAATTGACCTTCTATATTAATCGGTAAACTCTACACTCAAACTCGATTCCTGATGACAGGTATTTAAAAAAGTCAAAAACAAAGATAAAAAATGTGGATTTTCTATTTGATCGAAATAAAAATATACCAACGACAAAAATTATGAAAAAATTTTTTTTTTTTTTTATAAAGCAGAAAATAGATTCAAATGCACTCAAATGATCAACGATTAAGAACGCGAAAATATACGGACTAAAATAAAATATTTAAGGAATACTGGAGATTGTTCTTAAAATATATCGATAAAATTATAATGATTTTGAAGTTTAAAATGATATGTATTGATAAATATGATAGCTTTAAAGTAAAATAAACAAATATGATTTAATATGTATAAAACATATTAAAATACATTTTTGAAACATATGAGAAAATAAAAAATTATTAGTTTACTATTTGATTAACCAAATAAAAATGTTGACTAAAAACTAATTAAGATACTATTACCTACCTAGGTAGTTTTAAATTTCTCATTCATTGCTTTAAGTATTTTTATTATTGTATAGTTAATTATGTGAAGTTATTATTTCAGATTTGGCAATACTATAGGTGACTTAATACCTAATCGTTTATAGAAAAATGTAATGGATTACCTACTTTAAAAAATACATCTAAGAAATAATGATCAGGTGTTTCATTTTTGAACAATTGAAAAATAAAATAAAACTATAAGCTCTTTCCTCGAAATTTAAACCAAGATTAATATAAACGATGTATTATCATTGTCAGAGAAGTATATAAATTATTTTCGACTTTATGAAATGTATAATAGCGTAGGTACTCAATTGTAATTTAGTACGAGTATAATTTTTGTGCCACTTACGCTGTTTGTTATCCGAGGCTTGTTTATTTTTTTCATAGCAACTACACATTTCTCGTCAGTTCTTAACTTTGCCTGGAATACCTCGCTGGAAAATCAAAATTCATAATTTATACAATTTAAATACTAGCGAACCGTTCAACACAATTCGTGCGGTTCAAATGTGCGGTCATACAAACGAATCTGTACACTAATTTCGAGTAAATATTTCGTGCGTTATACATCAAATTTCTACGTGAAACGTTGAAACTTTCAATGTTTCATGTTCATTTGGCCTTTGCAAGAATACTAGCAGCGTGACTACACGGCGTGAGAGCCGAGCGTTTGAAAAACGTCCAGCATTGATCATAGAGTGGACCATAATGATCTATAATTCTTATCTATTCTCTACGGTGTCCCGTGGAAGTAATCTATTACTAAATCTTTCATTTTTGCAATTCAATAAGACTGTTGAAACGAGGCAAAAGTGTAGGTGCCTGCTAATGACTCTAAGAATGTGCCATAACTATAAAATCGGAACACTGTAACCGGATAATCCACGAGTGAATGAATAGCGAAAATATATGTTCATCGCAAGATCTATAGGAACCTTCAGACGATAATAAACATAAAAAAGACAGGACATTATATTGTCGAGGTCTAAAGGTTTTCAACATCAACGTACGTATTGTATTAACGTTCAACGATTTATTGTCACGGCTCGAAAAGACGTCGAAACGCGTTTTGTCGATTATTCTCGTCGTTCTCGGGATCGCGTTTGTTTGGACGCAGATCCGTATGGACTATGGTGGTATATTAAAAAAAAAAAAAAAAAAAGCCGATAAGATAATGGTGGTGGAAGTTCGTCCTTCGTCGCTTCGCTCCTCGGACAAGATAATGGTGAGGAGTGTATAGCACTTTCTATCATGGGATCACCTGGTTTACGATAGTTTAGTTGTATGGTACTTTACATTTGAATGCAATGATAAATCATTGTAAGTTAAGTACAGGATACAGTAGTTGGGTGGGATACACGAGATGCATTGCTAGATTAGGCATTATTGGATAGATTTTGGAATTATTTTATATTATAAAAAAAAACACGATTCTGAACGAAGATGAAGATGTCAGCCTTAAATTGTAATATATATTTTATTTTAATATCCTAGATTGGGTTAAATTTACATTTGTCTATTCATGTGACTTCTGCTCGTGAGCATTGGACAAACCAGGATGTGCATAGATAGGGCGTAGGTAAATACCATATTATTTGCCTAAATGCACTATCGTGACGGTACCACCCGACCCCGCCGTCCATATATGCTGAATGCTCCGTGGCTACGTCTATTTAAATATTAATAATTAATAATAATATATAAAATCCGCATGTTTATGGAACTGATACACACATTAAAATAACTGGAAATTGGAAGTTAGTAACGTTCTATTCAACCATGTAAAGGTACGTTATACACCTTGTGTTTACAATCTACCAATATTTTGTATAGAACAGCTGTCAGCTACTGATTATATTATAATAAACTTAATCTATTTAATTATCTTTATCAGCTGTGATATTACATAATATTTTCATTTCTTATCTTTGAATACAAACATTTTTATACATTTTCAACTACAAAATAATTTGCAAATATTCGTGATTTTGACAAATTTTGTCGATTTTTGAACTTCAACTGCTTATAAAAAAAAATTGTGCCTATGTATTTGAATAATTTTTGAATCACTCTTAGATCAACTTATTCAAAACCTTCTATTAAATTTTCAAGCGATTTGGTAGGGCCAAAAAATTGTTATCGACTTTTATAAAAAAAAATCTAAGAAAAATCGAATTATTCAAATGCCTATAAATAGCTAAAAAATAAACGAAATATTTTGAAAATACAACTATGTAAAGAAAATGCCTATTTAAACATTTTGTAAAAGTTTTAAGTTTCTACGACCTATACTTTTTGAATAAGAACAAATATCAAAAATCAATGATGCCTAAATTGTTATTTTACGCGATTATGTGAAAAAATTGTAATTTCAAACACTCATAAAAATTTTTGATTTTATTCCAGTGCAAATTTTTTTACAGATAATTGAAGGAAAACGTATGTCAAACTTTGTACCGAATTTACAATTCTTAGTTTTGAATACTTAAAATTTTATGAATTTTCAACTGCAAAATACATAGCAAATATACATGATTTTGACGAATTTTGTCAATATTAGCACTTATAAACGCTTATAAAAAAATTTTGTGCCTATGTATTTTTATAATTTTTGAATGGGAGTTAGAACAACTTATGTGGACCCTTCTATTAAATTTTCAAGTATTTCGTCCGAGCTACATTTTTTTTATCAACATTTATAAAAAAAAAAATAAAAAAAATCGAATATTTCAAATGCCTATAAATTGATTAAAAATGAGTGAAATCTTTTGAAAATAAAATTATATAAAGAAAATGCCAATATAAACAACTGATAAAATTTTCAAGTTTCTACAACTTATACTTTTTGAAAAAAAAAACAATTAGCAAAAATCGTTTGAGGCTAAACCGTTGTTTAACGTGTTTTTGTAAAAATTTAAATTTCAAACACTCATAAAATTTTTTTGTCTGAATCCGGTAGAGTTTTTTTTGCAGATAATTGAAGAAAAACTAATGAAAAACCTTGTACCAAATTTTCAAAACTTAGTTATAAAAGAAAAAAATTTTACGATTTTTCAACAACAAAATTATTTGCAAATTTTCGCAATTTTTACATATTTCGTATAAATTGGAACTTTGAGCACTTATAAAAAAAAATTGTGACTTACGATTTTGGATTTTTTTTTATCAGTTATGGAACAACTTATAAGAAACCTTGTATTAAATTTTCAAGATTTTCTGGCAAAAAAAAAAAATTTTATCGTTATTTTAAAAAAAAATACTTAAAAAAATTGAAAATTTCAATTGTCTATAATTAGCTCAATAAAAGTCAAAAGTGTTCAAAAATTTTACCACGTATAGATGATTTCAATATAAACATTTGGTGAAAATTTCAAGTATCTACAATTTTTGGTTTTTGAGTAACGGCTAAATAAAAAAATCGATTTCGTCGAAAACGGGTTTTGCACAAAAAGTACCGTTTTTTCCTCATTTTTTGTTTGTTTTTCCCGTGGCATTTGAAAACTTTTGGGAATTTTCACTTGTGACCTCTCTAAGGTACCTCCGATATTCGTTTTGCCACCGAAAACATACCCTGAAGTTCAAAATTGAAGCATTATTTCGAGTAGTTATGGTGTACACAGACACAAAAACAAAAAAAAAAAAAAAAAAAAAAAAAAAAAAAAACAAAAAAAAAAAAAAAAAACACACATCATAGTAAAATCAATACATTCTTCACTTCGTTCAGAATCTAAAATATTTCAATTGGAATTTTTCGAAACACCAACTGAAAATATTGAATATGAAAATAAAAATGATAACGGTGTAAAGGGTGTAGAGAGCAAAAAAATGTTTTATTGGATATTTATTTAAAAAATGTTTACGAAATATGTGTAGCTTTCTAAGTAAAGAGATGTTTGTAAAAACATTTTTTTAATAAACATTAAACCTGAAAACACCCATGTCCCTAAGAATATAGTAGTGTTAGAATTAGTTGTCAGACATTTAATAGGTACGTATTTTTAGCAACATAAAATACTAGTGAGTATACTCATACATAGAACTACACAGTTCTAAAGTTTCCATAGTGAAAGGTTTGAATTAAAATTCTATCATATAATAAATTCATTCAAAGAACAGTTCTTTAATAATTAGTATAAATATTTTAAATATGTATTTAAATGTAGGTATAATACTTTATAGGTACTCTTTATATTGTCAATGTGAATATTATAAATTCATTTCACTATCTAGAATAATAATATTTAAACAAATATATGTGTTCATTATTGTGCATTTTGAGTAGGTAATCAAACATTAAATTTTGACTTGAAAAAAAAAATTAAAAATTATTTGAATATATTTACACTGCATTTATATTTTCACTCGGAAATTAAAATATCAAAAATATATGGCAATAAATAAATGTTTTAAAAACATTACTTTTATGTTGAAATTGTGATAAATTAGCTTATTGAATATTGTTATTAAGTACCTATGTACACTTGTAAAATGTTTAAAACGCTTTCTTATGGTACAACAAATATTTAACATAGATGTTTAAGATAATACGTTTGTGTGTACCAACATATTGTACAAGTGTATATGCCATGTAAATGATTTTCTGTTAAATAAATAGTTAAGCCTACTATCTTTAGTTTGATGGACCTATTATACAGGATGTGTGTATCTTTATTTGTATCTATCTATCTATATACATCAGGGGCGTAGCGTGCATGTAATCACTGTAAACACTGCTTACACTTAAAAACAGGAAAAACAAAAAGTACCTATTATTGGTATTGATATAATTCAAATCAAATCTTTAATTATTTTTTTCAACTTTTGACAATGATAAAAATATTATGTTTATAAAGATTTCATTTTAACGAATTAGACAACATTGTGTTGAGAGTGGTCAAATTGTACACATTTCCTTTCCAAGAATACCTATGATGACAAATGAATATCCATTTGAATTCAAACATGTACGATTCCCCATTAAACTTTTGCAGTTTTAATTAATAAAGTACATAGACAGACAGTGAAAGTTGCAGGAACCTACAACACAGACCCTTGGTTTACTCACGGTAAATGTAATATTGCTTGGTCCTGTGTTAGTTCAGAAAAATCGTATATATCTATCCTATGCCCCCGAACAAAAAACTAATAATATTGTTTATAGATCAATTTCAATAAAAAAAAAAAAAAGATAAATTTTAGAAAATCATTTAGCCTACATTCTCCTAGGTTTTATGGATCTATGTTAAAAATATCGATTGAATACCGCTGGGTAACTAAATAAAACGCTAAACAAATTTTAACCATTCTCGCAAAGAGAAATTCGCAATAAGTACTAAGTCTGGGTGAAATTGAGAAGGAAATCGATGATTATATATATATTTTTTTTTGCCTAAAGTAACCTAATCTAACATAAACATAAGTATTATATAATTTATAATTTACTTGTTAAAATATAAATATGATAATATGAAATCAATATCTATTTATCGAGAAATTTGTTGCTTGTGCAATAACGAAATTGTTTTCATTTGTGTAGTGCCTAGTTAATATTATTTTTCGGCTATGTTTCTCGATTCAGTTGTCTTTGAAAAACATTAAATTTATTTTTCATAATAGTAAAATTATAATATTGAAGTCTAAAATTAAAATATTTTCTTTTTATACATTCGTCATGTGAATGATAATATATTATGACTTAAGACGTATAACGTAACACAATAACTGTGAATATAATTAGAGAAGATTTTACTAAAATATGCGTTTATGTTATGAAACAAGTGATACTCACCCATAACTTCCTTCGCCGATTTTCGATAAGCGCTTATACTTCTTGGCATCTTCCACATGAGGGGACATGGCGTTATAATTTGTGAATTTTTCTCTTGCATTCTTAATACGTAATTCTTCTTCGGTTGTCGTCGGTGGTGCCGTAACACAATAACAGTCGATTTTAGGGGAATCAGAACTGTTTGGTGAAGAATTTGGATTTTCGTCGAATATATCACGTATAGCTGGTGGAAATAGTAGATGTACTTGTTGCACGTTTAGCTCTTGTTGCGCTTGTGGGACTTCTTGATTGGATGCCATACCTAAGATTAGGAAAAAAAACGAATTCATTATTTAAATAGGGACCATTCTGAATTCGACAAATAAAATAAATATCAAATTTATAAAATCAAAAATTATTTTTACATTTAAAACTTTAGTAAATAATTAAAAACAGTGTAAACGAAAATGACCACTGATCAATAGCTACTGCAGCCAGTGGCATATCCATGGGGGCGGGGGTCAGAACCCCCCACCCATGAACCTGAGATGGTAAATTAACTTTTACATAAAACACGGTTATGTCTTTAACATTTTTATATTTTAGAATTTTGACTTGGAAATTATATTAATAGTTTGTATAAACACTATAAACGTATTATACACACGCTGCACACACACACACACATACAAGTCATAATATTATGATCATATTTTCTACTTTGATCATTTTTGCTTGGGAATATATTATTTGGGTTTTCTACAACGGTTGATTCTAAATCGCTGAATTCGCTGAGTTCGCTGAATCGGTCGTCTGGTCGGGATAACAGCGATAAAAGCAATATTGTCTGTATTCAAAGTTTATTTTAGGTATACCTAACGCATTCGCGGCTCGCCGATCATTTAACACAAGCTCATTATTGTGTAAGACTAATAGTAATAGTTATTAGTTAATAGTTGGTCGTTGCACGTTGGTGTCTCACTGTTTTACTTAATTTAATATCGTTTATATTTGATATTTGCATTCCATTTTATTTGTTTTTTTTTTTTTTTAATTTGACATCATTTTAAGACGTCTAAACATTTCATTATGGTAAGATATTTTTGAAATTTAATTTTTAGTATACCTAAGTGATAGGACAGAAAATATTCTAATATCTAATATTTATGTTCCTACAGTGGCGTACCGAGGATTTTAGATCTGTGGGTCTGCCTCACTTATGAGAGGACACTGTGTAGAAGCTTCTCAACCAACTATGTATTACAAAGTCGGCCGCTGCGCTCACGATTTACTTCGTTTATATCACATTTTGATACCAAAATTCAATATAACTAAACGACATGAGTTATAACCAATAGTTATTAAATACAATTTAAAACTAACTTTAGGTTAGGTTACAAATTTGAGGTAGGTACAATTGACTGTTATTTTTTTATTTTTTACATTTCCATTTATAATTCTATTAACAAAATTACTTAACATATTTGAATAATTTTAAGTATTTAAGATTTCACGAAGGGATATTACATCATATTTATTATATATTTTGGTTTTTACATGTATAGTTGCAGTAAATTTATTTCATTATAGTTTTCAATGACTGCTTTCATTTCCACAATAGAAGATAATTCTAAATATTCTGACACAATACAAAAATAATTCATACCTGTAGTATAGTTTACATATTTTACATAACTATTATCCATATCGACCACGTTCCCTGATATTTATTATTGATATTAAAAAATTATTGTAGTATTGCATTAATAATGCGATAAGAAAATCCATAAATACATTATTTAAATTTATACACGCCGACTTCACGATTTCGTACGCGTTATATTTTATACTTCAATACTCAATCTTGATATATTATTATTATTTATATAGGTACATATATATGAACATCATAATATAGTTCGAAATTTGTAATTATGTTTTCATAGAAATATGTTTGAGCCTTAGTATAGTTTATAAATAATTATTATTTAATACCTATTATTTTTTTTATTGACAATTTTAGGATTACACATATTAAAAAAAAAAAAAAAAAATGTTCTGTAGTTTGTCATTTTGAGAGTCCACATTTAACTGAGAAAAAAACTGTGGGTAAGCTGACCTCCCAAACTCCCCCTAAGTCCGCCCCTGTGTTCCTAGTTTATTTCCGATATGTGTCGCGTATTCACTTACCTCATTTTTGTGCAGAAGGCAAAATATATGTATTTATTAAAATGAATATTGAAAAATATAGGTATTGTAAGTGTTAATAGTGTTATCTTAGATTACAAATAATTCTTATATAGTTAAAACCTTAAATTTAAAATTTTCCTAGGGTTTTTCTTCTTGCCTTTCTTACTGCGAAGTCATGTATCACAGTATTATGCTAGCTATTACACAATATTAATTTAATTAATATTGATATATTATGATTAAATGATCAACAAAATGGCAGTGCCCATTGGTCGTTACTTAAGCTGTTGCTGGGGCCCGTTAAAATTTAAAATTTTTGTAGACCCGGGCCGGTCATGATTTAAATTATTTTTTTTTTGTAGACCCGGGCCTCTCAAAAATATGTTTAGGTTAGGGCCCCGGATAAATGACCCGAGAAAACCGGTCTGACTCCGGCCCTTCCAACGGGAAACCACTGCACAGTAACCTTTCATTCCCTAGTAACAACTTCCCTTAGTGGCAAACCAACCCTTGTTGACCCTAAGAAGAATGTTGCAAAACCAACCCTCAAGTTGTAAAAAAAACCTCATTTTTTTCTTTTTTTTTTTTTTTTTTGACTTACGGTGTTTTTGTTTACGACGGCAGAATAGTAAAATAGTAAAATTGTGAAAACCCTATGGCGCTGTGACACTTTAATATACTTTTAGTACAGAGTATCTCGAGCTCTAACCACGGGCCGGCGTACCAAATTTTTTGCACAATTTTCACTTTTTTTCATCTTTTTAGATTCTGAGTGAAGCGAAGGATCTTATGGTTTTACAATGATGTTTATTTTTTTTTTTTTTTTTCTGTAAACACTTTTTCGTATAGAAATCCTTGTCCAAAAGTTTCATCCAGCAACTCTTTAGATCCGAAATCGAACTGAGATGGTACTTTAGAGAGGTCATTTTCCCAAAATCTCCATAGTTTTTCCAGTAATCAAGAATAACGATCGAAAAATTGAGTAAAAACGGTAAAATCGGTATAAATTCGCCGTAAACGAGATTTTCAATGTTCAGATTTTAGGTATTTAGTCATAAATCAAAAAGTATTGTAGCTAGAAACTTGAAAATTTTATCCAATATCAAATACATACTTTTTTATATTGGACAACATTTTCAGAACAATTATAGCACTTTTGACTTAAATATAGAACTTTTAATTTACCAAATTGTTTGAAAGTTTTTATGTAATATAATTTTAAATATTTGACAAAAAGTTCTGAAAATTTAATATGACCTTACTCATATACCTACCTAATTATCCTAACAAAAGTTCAAAAATCGTTAGTCAGGATTTTTTTTTATACACACTTTAATAAATTATTATACGATTTTTTTCGATATTGTCTGATTTCTTTTAAGTTTATTTTTAATGAGTTATAATTGTTATAACAATTGAAGTTTAAATGAGTTATATCTAATTGAATATTTTATGAGGGTTTAATTACAAAAAAACTCACCAAAAATTATACAAATAACCGTAAAATACGTAAACAGTATTTAAATAATAATATATTATATTACACTGAAGCTTTGCTCAGAATCGTTTTATACTAAAGAAATGAGTCATCATTTCTTTAAAACTTAATACATTCATCACCAATATCTTGTCCGAGGACCGAAGGGACGAAGGACGAACTTGTACCACCGCCATCTCACTTACCAGCTTTTTTCCTTATTACTTTTATAAATATTTAAGCCAGTCGAGAATTGGTCGCGTCTCGGGGAATATTTTAATGTATAATCTTTACTACTATAGAAAATTGTAAGGGGTTTTCTTCGACCACGGTGACCGAAAAAACTACTTAACCGATTTGGCTGACATTTTTTATTATTACACCTGACAGTCTGCTGAAGGTTTTAATACCACTTTTGTAAATAAAAAATAAGTATTTAGTTCTTAAAAATTAAAAAACAAAGTTAATTTTGGGCAAGAACAGGCGGACTACTTTTAAGCATAGATTATATCCAACGCCGCGGTCGCGGCGCGGAGCTAAGTAAAAATAAGAAACCAGCGCGCGACGACGGGGTAAATATATTATAAGAGAGATCCAACTCGTATTTAACCAATGTTATTTCATGTCGACAACCCTGTAGCCTAAACTAATGAACCAATTGACTTGAAACTTGCACGAGGTGATCAGTTTGATTGATGATGTAGATGATTCTGCGAAAAATTCAAGTTTATCGGAGGATTACAGCCTGAGTAATATGCCTAAGTATTAGCATAATTATTAAGCAAAACGCTACTTTTTTTCACCGATTCCACTTTGTATAATAATATGTTGTACGCGCTGCGTTTGTGCTGGCCGCCCATATTTCTCCTTCCACGCGTCGGTAGCAATCACTCGTAGCGTAATGCTATTTGTTTTTCAATGTGTAGGTAGTCACCGACCACCGTGTGGTGCGCGGCGCTACACTACACCAGCGGTTCCCAATTAGTGTGAAGTCACGGACCCCTAGCTATAACTTAAATTGGTCCGCAGACCCATTTTTTGTAAATACTTACTTTTCAATTTTATTTAATTTCTAATTTGGTGACTAATTCCATTAGTTACCAAATCAATCAATTCATCTTGTTCCTGTTCAGAGGGATTTTCTATTTTTTCAATATCACAGGAAAATGGATTTATTATCCACAAATTGTTTGGGTCAGATCGATGAAAATGTATAACTACATTACATATATAACTACAAAGTTGATAATTTCACTAAAATAAAATAAAATAAAAATATCACTACAGAACAACACAACCACGGACCCCCTAAAATCAAAACGCAGACCCCCGGGTGTCCGCGGACCACCAATTGGGAACCACTGCACTACACTATATGGCCGCCCGAAATTCCAAAATTTATTACTACCGGTGGCCACGTGGAGACGTGAAAGACGTGTATATAATCGTTCTCCAGCAATAACCAAAACTTTAATTATTCAATAATATACTTCCCCACCCCCGAACAAATACATTCGTTCACCAACACCTGCAAAGAGTTTACTCAGAATGTTAATAAAAAAATGAGTGATAGGTATCTCATCAAAAACACTCCGTGTAAAAACATCGCTGAGTAAAAAAAAAATATCACTTAATATAGAAGTATTTATAACTGTTGGTATTTAATGTAGTGTATTTATTTAGTACAAATAATTTTACTTAGCTTGGTGGTTACAAAAATGATGTATTTAATAGTTATATCGTTCTATTGTTCAACTGTAATAAAAATATGTAAATTGATGCAAATATTTATGTCGAAATCGAGACATAGTGAACTTGGCGTCTCACTGTCTCAGTTGTAGTCATATACATAATATTGTAGCCGCGCCAAGCTAAGTAAAATTATTTGTACTAAATAAATAGGTACACTACATTAAATACAAACAGTTATAAATACTTCTATAATAATGATGAAATTACTTAGCCCCTATTTGGTATCAAAACTTTTGTAATTTAAGTGATTTTTTTTTTTTTTTACTTAGCGATGTTTTTACACGGAGTGTTTTTGTTGAGATATTTAAAACTGAGTGGTGTCAATAGTTTATTCGGAACGAAATCGTCGAGATCGTACCTGGTCGGCCGACTTCTACGCATGGGCGTGGTTTTGTTCCGCAGCGCGAGCTTTCCTCAATGGGAACGTCGTATTATTATATTATAGAGTATAGAAAGCGCAAACGAACGCATAATTTAAAATATATATTTAGTACAGGGCGCGCGTATTGTTTTACATGTGGTCGGTACCTAAGGTTACGTTTTGAACGGGACAGTCCCGTTTTTTGAATCTCTGTCCTGTTGTCCCCTGGGAAATCTTCGGGACGCTAAAATGTCCCGTTTTCAAAAAGCAGACAAAACAAATAATGAAAATAAATGTTCTTTGACGAAATATCGTTTTTATAAAAATATGCAAGTATTTTATTTTATACTTATTACACGAAAACATTTTGTTTATAATAAGTTAATTACCTAGTAAGTGTAATAAGTTAATTTAATTTTTTTGTCCTTTAAAAACATTATAAGTGCCACAGAAATTTATTAGTAATATTATTAAATTAAAAATATATGTTTGTAACAAATAATTATGATTTTTTTTTTGTCCCGTTTTGATTAAAAAAATATATGGTCACTTTATCGGTACGAGCATACACGATCAGGATCCCGAACCATTGTTTGACTAGGTGGGGAAAAACCGGTCGCCGCCGAGGTACAATCTCATTTCGAATAGACTATAGTTCCATAAACATTCAACGAAACAAAATAACTAAATTAAATGGTTATAGGCCATGACAGTAATATTATTATGATTTCCACTGTAATAATGGTTTTCATTAATAAGAAAAATTGTCATTTCGTGTATCATTATATTTATTTTTTAATATTAGTTAAATAATATTAGTTATTATTGGTACGTTTTTGTATTTCAATATTTTTCAAAATTTGATAACCAAACACACCGGCGGTGATTTTAATAGGAAATCGAAGGATATAATTGATTTGCTAAGCGTAGAAACAGCACGAAGTGAGCATACCGAGCGAGTATCAAACAACCAGTTCACTTAAAAATATTTAAAAACGAAAATAAAATAAGAATTAAAAACTTGTCTCTAGAAAAAAAAACATCATTGTAAATCCATAAGACCCTTCTTTTCACTCATTATAATCTAAAAATTATTACTACCTATTTCTGTATGCTACTCTCAAACATAAAATCGGTTTCCGAGTGTAGCCAGTTGGTAGGTACAAACGCTCGACTGCTAAATTATTTGATATTCCAGCCTCCCGAGTCTCAATGTCCATTATCATGGAAAATTATGATAACGGTATAAGCGTCCATGTGGGCAATACTATAGCTGACGTATTTTGTTATCTCTACTAAGGCCCATACACAACCTAACAATGGAGATATTATGGAGGGAAAATCATGTGTTTGGTCATTGTTATCAATAACAATGTACATCGGGCTCACACTACCACGAGTATTTTAGCCGGATTGAGTTTAAACGCATTAAAAAAATATGCCATACTAGTTGTGCGTCAGGAGGATAAATAAGACAAACAGATGAAATAAAAGAATTTTGTTTACCTTAAATCCGTTGGTGAATTACTGCAAACAGAGTCCAACCGATGAATTCTTCACACACAGTCGGAAAGCGTTGCGAAATTTTGGTAGTTGGGCGCAAAAGTAAAATAGATTTTTTCCGAATGGTTAACAATTAAACCGATTGGACGTAGAGAAATAATCGGCGTAACACTTGGAAATGCGACAGTTCATTAATGGTGAAATAGCACGATGTGAGTAATATAACCTAAAAATTACACGAGTCGATGAGGTGCGACTGTGCGCAGGAACGTAAATGTCGGCGTTGTTAGAAATCTCTCAATGCGTTGCTCTACGGACCAAGCGAACCTTGCGGTGGCCCTAATGAATAAAACCGGATATTACCCACATTGCTGCTCCATTGTACCTATAGCGATTTGTTATTGCAAATGTAATACATCAAAACATATCACAGGTTTTTTTCTAAAAAAAAAAAAAATGCATGATCTTAAATAATATCATATATTTTTCATTTAAAATAGGTTTTGGGATTTATTTCACTTTTTCTTTTTTTTATGATTTAGCAGAAATAAAGCCTAGTTTTTCACGAATAGTCACATCTTGAGCAAGTTTTTAGTCGATACGTTTTTTCTCCATATTTCTTTCATTGAAGTCTCCCGTGAAGACACAAATTTCAACAAACAAAACATTTATTAGAGGTACCAGTACAATCGATCTCTTTGCTTTATAAAAATGTAAATATTACATGTAGATAAAAAATTGGCTGCCGAAATGAGTGCCGACTAAGACGAATATATAGTATATATGGAAAAGACACTGTACGAAACCATAGCTGTATTAAAAAAAAAAAAAAAATACGTCAATTTAAAACCTATCGAAATGTCAACATTCGGGAAAAATTCGAACCTCAAGTCCGTTCATACTTATCAAAAAAAAAAAAAACAGCTAAATAAAAAAAATCACAGCTCATGAAAAAACACGATAAATGAAATCGATACATTTAAATTAAGGTTTGCAAAAAAATCAATGGTATTAACATACACAGAGGAATCAGACATAATTATGAATACATTTCGACTATATAGGTTGCGTATTTATAAATACATATATTTTAATATTTAAAAAATACATTTTTCCCCCGATTTTAGTACATAGTAATACTGACTTATCAGAATACATAAAATAATTAATTTATAGTAACAATTATTTCCGATATTTGTATATATGAAGTATAAACATGGTATAATTAATAAATTTCACTGAAATTAAGTTACAAAATTTATGTTTTTTTTTTGGTTTTGAAAAATTTGAATTCCATGAATACTACTAAGTGCCAAACTGGCCAGTCTTTGATTTTTCATCTAAGTTTTTAATCAATG
This sequence comes from Therioaphis trifolii, assembly GCA_027580255.1. Lineage (NCBI taxonomy): Eukaryota > Metazoa > Arthropoda > Insecta > Hemiptera > Aphididae > Therioaphis > Therioaphis trifolii. The sequence goes on along the minus strand of CM050405.1, from coordinate 57,087,794 downwards.
AGTAATGAGCGAAATGGAAAATATTAACATTACGAGCAATATTAGTTAACAGCATTGTATAAACAATAAGCGTTGAATATAAAATAACTACCACTTATAGTCAAATAGGGGTAAAATGAATGGCTGTAATATTTTATGACTTGTAAATCGTTTGCCCCACATCATAAACTATGATAATATTCAATGAGAAGAATAAAATTTAGTTTATGTTTTGGGAGGTAGGGGAGAATGTTGAACCTTAATTTTAAAGGGGGGATCGGATTAGGTTAGGTTAGCTAGTATTTAATATATTTTGATGTTATTTTACAAAGAAAAAAGACGAAAAAATGAATGTAATTATAATTTGTATGTCAAAAATTAACTTTTTTAAATTGTTTTACATATTAATACAGTTTTTTCAAAATGAGATCGTTACCCGGCGGCCAAGTAGAGCAAATTGAAGTGCAAGGCGGTAAATGCACATTACCAAGTTATTCGTTTTTTTTTTTTATATATAGACGACGCACGACGCGCGTACGCGCATTCACCAAGCATTACGAATGCACAGGTTATTGGAGCCTCGGTCATATGATTAATGGTAGGGGCGCCGCCTGTCTGTCACGAACGAAAACCGGTCGCCACCTGTTAACGACCTCATTCTTAACATTTTCATCTACAAGGCCGAGTATTAATCAATTTTGTTGTTCCATATCTACGTCGTATTAAAGAGTGTTTGTGGACAATTTCAAGTCTGTAGAACAAGTGGTTCAGGCTGTGTCTTAATCAATATACATCAATATATTAAACTTTGAACCCCAATTTTCACCCCTTTAGGGTTGCATTTTCAAAAATCCATTTTTGGTAAACCACTGTAAAAGGAACATCTGTGATAAATTTCAAGTTTTTAGACCCAACGTTTTAGGCTGTTCGTTGATTGGTATATAAAACTATATTACATAGCTGCTAATTATTATTATCGATTGATACAAAGTATCGTAAAAAATAACAATTTACTAACAATAATTATTATGCTATTAAATAATACGTCATTTAATTAAGAAATTAAAAAAAAAATGCATATTATTAAATTAGTTAAAATAAAAGTAGAAACATCTAAATTAAAAAAACAAAAAAAAAAAAAAACAAAACTTAAAATGGGTACCTTTAATTGTTTGAAAATATTAAACTAAAAAGTTATTATTTTCTTTTTAAACTTTTAAATTAATTAAACTTTGAATAATTTGTAGTTCTTAGACTAACGAGTCTTCTAAGAAAAAAAAAAGAATTCGATTAACTTCATAATCTCAGGAGATAGGCATTGCAATGAAAAATTATTGTGGGACACTCGGTATAATTAAAATATGTATATATATATGAGGGGTGACATTACTACTGACAACGTACTATATTTCAGAAATGTCGAAAATCGTGTTTCATATAAATTCTAATGAAAAAATAGACGGGGAATCAAATGGCGTAGTCAAATTAAACCAAAACGTACTATTTCCTATGTTTGATTGAATTTAAAAATCGTTTATTGAAGCAAAACATACTATTTCCATGTCCAATATAAGGTCAAAATGAACTATTTCCAAATTGCATCAAAACAATGTATTTCCCATGACAAATAGATATATGGTTTTTAAAAATGTGGCAAAACGTACAATTCCAAATATTCTTACAAAACGAACTATTTTCATATCTTACTATAAAACTAGCAAGGAATACCATAAAACTACTATAAAACTATACTATAAAACTAGCAAGGAATTGTATGTACCTCGTCATGCCATCTCGAAAACGGCTCTAACGATTTTTCTTATATTTAATATAAAAAGAGTTTTCGACCTCAGGAATCACTCAGGAATGGACTTAGTCAAAATTTCAAGAAAATTTCATTTCTATGAGTTTTCATAAAAAATCTTTATACAGTAAAAGTAAAGGAGAATTATTAGTTACGCCCACTTTCTTTAATACACACTTTCTAAGCGCATCTAATGAACAGCCGCTCTTTTATTTTAAAAAGCAGATAGAACCTAATTTACATATCAATATTGAAAGAAATGTAGAGGCGTAACTAAATAAATTATTTAATATTTTTTTCGTATTCTTTTTATGAAATCGAAAATAGCCCGGCCACGATTTTTTTAAATTTAGAACTTTTTAAATTTAAAAAAATTGTTGTTTCTATTAAATATTTAAAAAGAGCAGATAATGCTAAACTTTTCCATTAAATATTTAAAAAAGCAGATAATTTTTAATTTCTTTTTTTAGGGATATGTAAATAATGGCCCAGATCTGGGATTCCCTTTTAATTTCCCTAGTTACCGATAGGTATACTGATCTATTTTTTTTTCAATTCACGTAAAACTATTTATTTCAACTTAAAACCCTCTACGAAAAATAATTACGTTCCTGTATGCTATTATGACATCGTGTATTCCCGACGGCCTACGAGCCCGCCAACGACGTTGGACCGGTTCTCTACTGCTGTTGACCCTACGCGTAAAATGCCGACACGTCCCTGATTGCGACGCGTTTCGAGACGACGCGACGCGGACGTCAAAACAAAACAAATAGGTTCGTCTTCTCTGGCCCGTTCGCTCCGCCGCGGTAATAATGACAATGGTGAAGACGACGACGACGATCGGGACGTTCCGTAGATATTGTCACGTGATCATTATTTTATTGTTTTTCTGTTTTTCGCGCGCCAATGGCCCCCGTCGTCCCCAACGACTGCTGCCGACGCGCACTCGCGCGTTATATAATAATTACGTAGGTACCAGGGAACATAAATATTCACACCGGTACGTTGTGTGATCGAAAAGCAGGAAAACAGATCGTGAGCACCGAAGACGCTTTGTTGCCCCCCCCCTTACGAGAGCTAGTCGCGTCGGTAACGCGTTACCCCGGGCCAATCGAAATTCGCGAGAATCCAGGAAAAACCAAGTCGTCCGTGTGGCTCGTGCTCCGATACGCCATTGTCGTAGCGACTTTTCGCCCGTGGCAGGCGTGCAGGGCGACTCGGCGTTGGCGTCGCAGTTGTTTTGTTGCACACTTGATATAAATTTACAAACGTTTTTTTATTATTGTTTTTTTTATTTAAAGAAATCTAAGATCGTTTACAAACCACGATGATCTTGTGGAACTGACTTTAAAAAATCAAACGAGACGACGTACCCGTTTTGGCCAGAATAATGTGAAGACATTTTTTGTAGAGGAAAATATCAATCGATACGTTATAATCGCGGCACGGTATGTATACGAGAATGCGTGTGCGATCAGATCATGATCACATTACGCTATTTCAAAAAACTCAACAAAACATAAAGTTTTGCGTCTATCAATGTTTTTAACGACTATAAAACGTATTAAAAGAAAAAATCTTTATATTGAATCACCAAGAAACGAATATATTCCCGTTTGCTTTTCAAATGTGACTGTCAACCCGTCTCTTGGTTAAGATTAATAAGGGGCTGTAGGAAAATAAAAATTCGTTGAATATTTTTAATTTTTCCTTTTCCTCTTAAACACTATTCATTTTTATCAGTTTTGAATATAATTTGTACGATAAAATCGCTGTTGTACAAATTTTTGATTCACCTCGTATAACGCGTGTGTGCACATCGTACTATAATTACAATAAATTCATATAAAAACACAAACTAGCATATACATTATACATAATACTAGGATCAAAGCTCTTCGCAGCGACACACACACCATATCAGACTGTACTCGCACGGTCATGTATGATGAATAACCTGAGCAGTGTGCGCGTAACAATATTTACGACAATTATTCTACATGGTGATGGATTATAACGTGCGAAGTGACATGGCGTTGTATATATTATTATCAGGACACAGTATAATGGCTATCAGACTTGGGTATCATATTTTTTTAAAGTAGATATTTCGAACACATTTTTTAGAAAAAATATTCAAAATAAATATTCGAATATCATAGGTAATATTATTATAGTATTCCGGTTTTAAAAAATTATTATTTTTATTTTTTTTGTAAATTTCGATACAAAAAAAGCTGGTAAGTGAGATGATGGTGGTAAAAGTTCGTCCTTCGTCCCTTCGGTCCTCAGACAAGATATTGGTGATGAATGTATTAAGTTTTAAAGAAATGATGACTCATTTCTTTAGTATAAAACGATTCTGAGCAAAGCTTCAGTGTAATATAATATATTATTATTTAAATACTGTTTACGTATTTTACGGTTATTTGTATAATTTTTTAAATGCTTGGAAAAAAAATCTTGAGTCACGATTATTGATATTTTTTCGGTATTGATAGTTTAGTACAAGAGTAAACTTGTATTAAAATTTCAGAACTTTCTAACAAATACTCAATATTTCATTAGAAATAAACTTAAAAGAAATCAGACAATATCGTAAAAAATCGTATAATAATTTATGAAAGTGTGTATAAAAAAAATCCTGAGTCACGATTTTTGAATTTTTGTTAGGATAATTAGGTAGGTATATGAATAAGGTCATATTAAATTTTCAGAACTTTTTGTCAAATATTTAAAATTATATTACATAAAAACTTTCAAACAATTTGGTAAATTAAAATTTCTGTATTTAAATCAAAAGTGCTATAATTGTTCTGAAAATGTTGTCCAATATAAAAAAGTATGTATTTGATATTGGATAAAATTTTCAAGTTTCTAGCTTCAATACTTTTCGATTTATGACTAAATACCTAAAATCTGAACAGTGAAAATCTCGTTTACGGCAGATTTTTACCGATTTTACAGTTTTTACTCAGTTTTTCGATCGTTATTCTTGATTACTAGAAAAACTATGGAGATTTTGGAAAAATGACCTCTCTAAAGTACCATCTCAGTTCAATTTCAAATCTAAAAAGTTGCTGGATGAAACTTTTGGATAAGTATTTCTATACGAAAAAGTGTTTACAGAAAAAAAAAAAAATAAAATAAAAAAAAAATAAACATTATTGTAAAACCATAAGATCCTTCGCTTCACTCAGAATCTAATAACTAATTTCAGTTTGTAACAAGACTGTGTGAGAATGTATCTTAAATTTTACAATTAATTAAAGATACAATTTAATTAATTTTTGTTCAATATGTTAATATTATTCGCTAACACATAATTCATAGAACTTGCCAACTAATATAAATACAACGACCGTTGTACTTAATATTGTGAAAAAAGGTAAAATAAGGTTCTTATGTTCCAAATGAAATAGATTTCTAGTTGAAAAACTTTTATGTAAGATGATGACATAAATAAGTATAATATGGTAATGGTATGAAATCTGTATTAAAAATATTATGACTGGAAATAGTACATTATGATGTAATACAGAAATATAGAATGCAAAGCCAACTATTTCCAAATCAGACTAAAAACCTACTATTTATTGGAACGTTTTAGCACAATTCAGTAATTCAAATTATGATTTATATCATTTATATCATTTAAATTACAATATTATAATGATAATTTATACCGAAAATCGAATAAGTAAATTTTTATGAAATGTTTGTTAATTTTGCAATATTTCTATGTGTTTTTAGTAAGTGGCTATAGAATATCGTGATTCCTGAAAAAATTGTAATATTGAAATAGTACGTTTTGGAATGTCGCCCGTCGTATTACGTGTTTAATACGTACTGATATAATTACGGATGTAATACTAAAGCATCGAAATGTTACGTTTATGTGTTTCGTTAAATAAATAAATTAAAATGTTATGAAAAATATGTGTAGGTACACAGATTTTGATTGTACCTACATTTTTGTATATTGTGAAAAAGGCCATAACATATGTACACGTACATACGTACATAACTGCTCTATTTGTTAGTTAAAAAATCACGATGATAAGTCAGGGGATATTCGTTGACAATCTTCAAAATTCAATAGAATGTTAAGTAGTAGTCATCGTAATAATTGTTGACGTAAAGCGCGGTACATATGTCATAGAATAAATGGCAGAAGCCAATGTTATACTAGTGATTGTTATGTGGTATCTAGTATAATACAGGCGCATATTGTAATAAGGTATTTTTTTTTTTATAAAATATGTTGTTCGATATTACGTATTTATTACAGACACTCGTATTAAAAAATATCGAGTGTTACGTAGTGTCAGTTTTTAAATGATAATGCGTCTGACGATTTTACAGATGATATTTTATTTCAGTATAATCGGTTGACAATCGGAAAAAATCTATTACCCATTCATGATATTCTCATCGAATTCATAAAATAATTTTGTAATAATTACTTCGTGTAAATCGTCTACGAAATTATCGCAGTATTAATTGTTCCGTCTTTCTGATAATAGATCGTCAATATTTCAAACAGTATAGATATAATGAACAAATTATGCGCTAACGTTATAAAATATTTATAACGAATTGAAAAAAAAAATACATTTATATATACCGGCAGAATAGTAAAAATTAAAATTATTATATTATTTAGGTGAGTTTTAATGTTTTTTTTTTGTAACTCTTTCGTAAATGAAGACGTCAGAATTTGGATTTCCTCTAAATACACAAATGGCGCACAATTTATACGTTACGAAACGTATGATGAATTCAGTTTAAATATAAAAAAAAAAACATTTTCATTACGAATTGTTAAGGAGACGTGTATTTATTTTGCTTCTACAGTTTTCTAGAATACCCGACTGAGGATTTAGAAATCGTTCGAAAAGTTAAATTACTGGTATCGTGATAGTAATCAGTTAATACTTTTACTGACGGAAATATTTTATAATATAAATGTAAAAACAATCAAGTAATTAAATCTATTTAAACAGACAGTAATATTATTTTGTTACTTTTAGAGTAAAACCGATAATGATTAGAACACAACACAAAAAACGTACGAACATAGGCTACAGGAAAGTAATAATAGACACACTATATTATAATACTTGACAAATAGTGTATGTCGAAATAAGAATAAATGACCCGATTATAATTTGTTCATGCCGTTAATGTAATTATAATATAAATATTTTCTTCGCGTAATTTTTAGCGTCCACTCAATCGGATTTGATATAGAAAACCAATAAACTTAACATATTTTCTTTGCGAAAACGAATAGCTTTATACTTACGCGAGTTCAAAATAACTATCCGTGGGGTCGAAATAAATAATTTATTCATTTCTTCCTTTTATCGGGGGCAAAGAACTTTTAATGAGCCAAAATACGTGTGGTCACGCCGTGGCGGGATTGATCGTCCAAGTCTAAACGGACCGTTGTCGGGCTACCGAAAAACGTAAACACAAGATACTTAGCCGGCGGTAAACGTTATAAAGTCATTCACTTGTCAACGTGCGTCAGCGAAGAACGTTTCCTAAAAGGCCGGCAATTTTCGTAAACACCAAAAATACATTCGGTGAGTACGTTCTGTCTTCGTTTGTAATGATCATGCGAAATACGCGAGGATAATGTAACGTGTTTGATATTTCAATTGACTACTAATATTTTTGTACGTATAAGCGTTTACACGAATTAAATAAATATAACTATTCAAATTCAAGCACTATGAATTAGTGTATTTAAACATTTTTTCGTGTTATATTTAAAATATCACCTAAAGATACGACATTGCATTTTTATTTAATTAGAATCAATTTGAAAAAATCAGTTAATCGTGACGTATTATTTTATTTTCACCACACATTAATGCGAAAGAAATATATCTATGACTGGTAAAATTTTATATTTTACTCGATGACTGATTAAATATTTTTAAAAACAAATTATTAAGTGATATGAAATATGTTATCGTGTGAAAATATCGTTAAATATTTAAGAAAACTATAGATATTATATAAAATAGTAAATATTGTTTTTAATAAAATGTACAATTTGTTTTTCTTGATACATACAGCCTGCGTATGTTGTTTTTGCGATAACATTGTACGATAAATTGTAGGTATACATTAAACGAACTATTTACTGAGCTTCTTAACTATAGACTTTAAATCTAAATATCTAAATGATACGTATTTCTTGTAAAAAATATTGTAAATTACCTTTGCATAGTTAAAAACGTACCTTATAACATAAAATTTAAAAGAGCTATACAAATCAAATTCAATGAATATTTTTATTTATCATAATTTATGGTACTTAGAAACTTGGAGTTCAGACCAAATTTAAATGCAATCGATTATGATCTTGGTATGTGATATAACATCTGATTAAATCCCGTTGAGCTTTTAAATCGAAATTTCGTTCTTTTGAAACCATTCATCTACTGAAAAACTTCAAATTTTTTAACACACAACACTTAATAATAATAAAAAATCAAAAACAAAACTAATAAAACATTTTCATTTCCCAAAATTATTCTCCAACTTTATAACAATAATCGACTCTAGTAGAACTTAACTAAGTAAATTTTTTGAAAATAAATGATACACAATTTGTTGACTTTTATCATAAATAATTGATTATACATATATTAAGGTACTATAATAACAGAGGCAATTATATTACGTACAACTCGAGTGATAAAATAAATTAAAAATATAACTTGAAAAAAAACGTTTACTCTTAAATACGTTTTAATATCATTTTACGAAGGACGAAAAAATGAATTTACTGAAATAACCGATTTTAACAAAAATTTAGGCACAATGATTTTTAGAATGACGTTATACCCATACTCAAACACACATACAATTTGTATAGTTATTAATTAGATTTATATTCTATAATATAATTTCTTATATAATAGCATTGACATCTGAGGGACTCGACCCTATGGAACAGCAACATACATATGCCACAATAATTTATTGCCACATTGTTTAAGACACTTAAAGCGTATTGACATATAGAAATATGGTATTGAGTTTAACATCCAAATTCGCTCACCTCGGCAAAAAACAGTACCTATTGTATAATTGTCTTTAGCGTAACAGTAATATCAATTTTTCATTCATTAAACGATTAAAAACGAAACACGTGGACCTTCTAAACTTTTAAACTGATTCAAAACTTATATTTTCTTGGTCAATTTCGCGATTCATTTTTTTTTCACATTACACACTAAACTTCAAATTTTCACAGCCTATTTTTTATCAAGGTGATTTTTCGTATTGTATTATTTCTGAAGCGGGTTACCTATAATTATTTTAACGGGATCATTTGAAAAATAAACAAAAATAAATAATTTGGCGTTGAAAATTTAAATTTTCATTGTTGATTGTCGTGAAATATACGTTCAAATCCTAAAGTTTTATGGGTTTTTAGAGAATCTTCTGTTACCTCGATTCACTCTTCGCCTGAAATCTGTACTAAATAATATTTTAATGCATTCATTTTTTCTTATTGGAGAACCACGAACAGCATTTAGATAAGGCTAATTGACTTTGGTCGTAATCGTGTAATATGACAATTAGCCTTAGGATATATTTGTGAGTTAAATTTACGTCTTCATAAAAGTAATGTACCTACATAATACTTTAATGCTATATTAAAATAACCGAAACTCGTTTAAATTAACAATTCAAACGTATTACGAATAACATAATTTTTTATTTTTGAACTTTTTAATGTAAAAAATAAATGAAGATTTTCAACGTATATAAAAAAAAAATATAACTCGAAAATCATTCAAATAAATGATAATACAAAATCTGAAGTTTTACTACGGTGTAGTAAAAATTTGAAATGACCAAAACTGACCGAGAAAATGAGAGTATAACGATAAAAACCACTCTACATAATCATCATAATATATCGGTGGGTAACTAAAAAATCAGCATTTACAATTCGATAAAAATAATTTGTAAACTATTTATCATTTTTAGTTTAGTATTTAAAATTATATTATTGATGTAAATCAAGTTAAATATGTAAGAGAAAAACACAATTGGTATTGTAGAGTTTTAAATGTTGACTGTGTCATATTCTTAATGATTTTAAATAATGCTCTAGAGAAAAAATAAATAACAAATGTTTAAGTCTTTATAAAATTATTGTTCGCAGTTTGTTAAAGTAAAAATAGTTGCCTTCAAGGGTACTTCCATTATAATTCTTAGATAGTCTGCATTGTTACATATTTAACAAAATAAATTAGATTTTAAATTCCAATTCTTGTTACCTTGTACAATTATTGTGCTACAACTGCTCGGTAACAATAAATAATGAATATGCACGTGAACTATTGTGTATTAATGCAATTATATTATTATACCTACGTGCAACTGTTACTTAACAAGTTTTAAAATGTGTAATATTTTATGAAAGTACCTACAGACATATTCTCAGCAGATGTAAATTGTTTAATTTTACTGCGTAGCGAATTAGGAAATTAATTCGTTTTGTATGAACGTAACAAATTTTAAAAAATACTACCAATAATTTTAGTCGTATAAAGTAAAAAAAAAAAAAAAAAGCTTAAACGAATTTTCGGATATTGTTAAGTACCTGTTTTCCATGATTTTTTTTTTTATATCATGGTTATTTTAAATTGTTTGTAAGCAATAATATGGAACTGATAAAATTGTCTACATTATATATTATTATATTGTTGGTGATATTTTTTACATATTATAGTGTGTTGTACAGTTTTATAACTTACGTTTTTAATTAAAATATTGCTAATTTTATCATTATTAACGTCATTTGTTTTCAGCTCTTTTTTGTTTTTACTCTGAGTTTAACTAAGTATCAAGCGATGAACTACGATTTTCATATATGTACATTATAATATATACTGTATGCAGTTGTACACTTAAATTTATTCAAAGGTAACTCCTTCAACTGTATGCCCGTATAAATTAATACGTTTTATTAAAATAAGCAAATATAAAATAGTCGAATTTCGACAGTCCAGAGCTTGTGAGATATTTGAGCACGCACTCACATAACACCATTCAATGATCACTGAATTAAATAAAAAATAAAACGGTGTAAAATGATGTAATACAAATTAGCTTTTTTTGTGATACATTTTTTTGATAACTCAGTGCCAAAGGTTAAGTAATGTTCGAACAAATATATTTTAAAATCACTTTTAATATTGCATTAATAATATTGTTGTACGTGTTTAAAAACTTAGTATAAAATGCCGTGCTACTATTAATTTGATGTCTGTTCACAAATGACAAGTAGGGGAAAATAATAATAATTATACACATCATAAAATATTTAGTTTTTTTTGTATTTTCTTTTTCTTTAGAAAAAATAATGAAATATAATTTATCTGTAAAATAGTTTTTGCTACATAGCGCATAACATATTTCATACAGTAACTGAATCGTATGGAATCAATCATCATATACGTATAAATATATGTATAAGACAAATATTATACTACTAACCTGCAGCAGCTGTGGGACAAAATTTGTATTTTTTTTTTAGGAATTTCTTTTGAGTATCTATTCACATTATTTTTATAGTAGTTTTAGGTTTTATTAGGAAAATTATTTTATCAATATAAAATATTAAATATTATATGTTCTTATATTACATTGAATATAGCTATGTTATAATATCAATATATTCAGTATTTATGTCTTAAATATTAAATTATTTTATTCATTTTACAGTTTTATCGTCTGTTGTTGTTTCCAAAAGTATATTTAAGTTGGAAAGTTCTCGTTATTATCATTAACTTTTAGTCTAAAATAAAATCGATTTTCATAATACCAATATTATAATTGCCATTATTGATTACTGTTTTAATTTTATTTTGAATTAATATTTAACTATGAATAAAATGAATGAAACATTTTTAAACAAGAATTCTGAAATACCATGTAGGAGTTATTAATGAAAACAAAAAAAAAAAATTAAAAAAAAATGCGTATTCATTATCAATGTATCGGATCTTTAAAATGTAACAAATGGTAATAATTGTACGAATACTACTAGGGACCCAAGATAAAATAATAAGAAAACTTCGCTAAAAAAGGGAAGTGGCCAACTTGTAGTATGAGTGCAAAAGAAGAAAAAGAAAAAACTGAAACTACTGATGTGGAGGTCAAAGTTTCATCGGAAGAAAACAATAATAAAGTAGATGTTTCCAATGACGATGACACAAGTGTAAGTACGGTTCCTAAATCATTATTTATTTATCGAAATCCCGTTCACGCTTGATTTTTGTAAATAGTACTGATTCGGTATTTTCTTAGAAAATATCGAAGGTGTTTAAGTGTTTTATAAAATTCATGAGATTTATATAGCTGTTTAGCATTTTAATACAGTAGCGATACTTAATATTTAATTTGGATGAATTGTAAATAAAAAAAAAAAAACAATATTTGGTATATAAAATCTTTTATTAAAATCGAAGAAAATAATGTTAACAACTATTGAACAGTAATTAACGAATAATTAGGTTCAGTTAAAGTGTTCTCTTTCTGGCCTTTTTCATGTCAAAATTTAGGAATTTACGACTATATTATAATATACATTAACCATATTATTAATAGCACACACTATATAAAAACCAACTACGCGATTATACCGATCGAACCCGCAGTGAATGCGCGTTTGTTTTGTTATCTATGTGTGTTGCGTATTTTGTACAATATAGTAGGTATATATATTATAGATAGTTGTTTAATTTTGAGCAAACTGACCATAATGGCCCGGGTCTACAGGGCCTGTGCGGCTATGCCTAAATACGCCTCCGACAACGGGCCCCCTCGGAGGTCCGGGCCCCGGGGATCTGGCCCCTACTGCCCCACCCTCTCGCCGGCCCTGGATGTGTGGTCTAAAAGGCCGTAAACAAAGAAGAAAAAACTATTATTATTATAATATTATATTACTATATTATTAGCAGCGGTATTTTTTGAAATTTTTTTTTATAACAACGTTTATTCGACGCGATATCGCGTCACGCGCTCGTCCGGCTCAAAGATTCGCGCGACTGGTGTTCCTTTGTGTACCGCGCGAGACGACGGAACGCGTGGCGCGGGTCACGCGGTCTCACTGGCGACGCGTTTTGTCAGTGGACGACGCGGGCGGCTGCAGGTCGCGGTACAGCCGTTTCAGCTTGCACACGAAACTGTCGTCCCCGGTCACGGTGCCGCCGCCGCACGCCTCCTGGCACGCGGCCGCCGTCTGGGGCTGAGCCTGGGCCGGCGGCGCGCACGTCATCGTCGTCGTGGCCGCGGCCGCCGCCGCCGAGGCCGCCGTCAAGCGGACGTCGTCGCGCAGCCGACTCGCCCGGCGCTCCAGCTCGGCCGCCTCCTCGGTGTGCCGGCGCAGCTCGCACGTCAGCGCCGCCTTCTCGCGCTCCAGCCGCTGGCGCGCCTCGTCCCGCTCGCGGTCCCTCGCCTCCGCCGCCCGGCGTCCGTCCTCCAGCTGGCACTCGGCGGTCCGGGCGCGCGCCTCGAGCGCGGCCGCCGCGACGGTCGCGCACTCGTTCTCGCGCCGCGCGGCCGCCAGCCGCTCGGCCGCGCGCCGCAGCTCCTCGTCGCGCTCGCACGCGTCCCGCCGGAGCCGCTGCTCGCGCGCCTCCGCCTCGGCCCGTTCCCGGTCACCGGCGGCCCGCAGCTCCGCCACCGCGGCCTCGGACGCGTCCGCCCGGCACTGTTCCTCGGCCGCGCGCCGCAGACACCCGTCGCGCTCCGCCTCCGCGTCCCGCAGCTTCCGGGCCCGGCATTCCAGCTCCTCGGCCAGCGCGGCCGCCTCGGCGCGGAGCCGCGCCTCCGCGGTGGCCGCGCGCGACTTAGCGTCCTCCAGGCCGGCGCGCTCGCGCTCCAGCGCCGTCTCCCGTTCGCGGCACCGTTCGCGCAGCCGGCACTCCGCGGACCGGCACTCGTCCAGCTTGGCGCTCGCGCACGCCAGCCCCGACTCCAGCTTCTTGCGCTCGTCCTCCAGCTTGTCCGCCGCGGCCCGGCTCTCGGCCAGCTGCTCCTGCGCACGCCGCACGGCGTCCTGCACGCACTCCAGTTCCTCCGTCAGCTTTTTCGCCTCGCGACATTTTTCCCGCAGTTCGCTCTGTCGGACGTGACAACAAAAACACGCGAGGTTTTGAGCACCGTAAAATAACAATGACGTCGCGACAACACGTGTTCGGTGCGCGGTACCCGTATGATTATGTATGATTTTGAGGGAGGGTTAAGATTTTAAGACGAGACTGTTGCACAATAATTCCAATTTTTATCCATAAGAGCCGTATTCGTCTTTAGGTACACAAAAATATTACCACACTTAAACGTTAATACAATTTACATCCATATTATACGTGTTAATGTTTTTATAATTTTATTAATGTAGGTATTTAGTTATTATTCGACAAAATATAAAACTAAATGATTTTTTTTTTTTTTTGACAAAGTATAGTTTAACTTTCGAGTAAAAGCATTTTTCTAGATGCTTTTGCGAATCGAGTTTGTGCCTCTTGTGGATCAACATTTATTCCTCTATGAACTGACATTAATGCTAACCCATTGAAACTGAGGGGCATAGGTATTTCACAAAAATATTATTTCTTTTAGTATTAAAAAAAAAAAACAATACAAATCTAAACGTTTCTATGAATTTAGATATTGCTGCTATTTTTAGCACAAAAATCACATTCATACATTAGTCAAAAGTTTTTTAGAATGAAACATCATTATTCATTGTGTAAATGATCGTTTATCACTTATATACATGTGAGATGGGCAATTATAAAGAGTTCGACCCAATAAACGCCACGTGACTGTATAAAATATCACTCTAAATAATATTTTTTTTTTTTTAGACTGGATTTTGACCAAATCGTTTTTAAGACTTTTAACTCCATTAAATAAAAGTGACTTTTTTTAGATATTTAAGTTTTACATTATTCATAACATTATTATTTGAATATATTTATATTATAAATTATTAATATATTTTTTACATAGTTGATGGCTCTACATTGGTACCCTTGTACGACGATGTACAGGAATTAAAATAAAAAATGATACGTTATATTAAAGTTTACCCGAATTATCAAAATAATAACATTATCGATGTATTCTAATAAAGCAAATGATCAAAATTCAAAGAAAACTAAAAATAACCAACTTACCAAACATTCTTTTTCGTGGTAATGAAGCGAAAAGAGTACGAAATGTATTAAAACTACACGTGTTTTGTAACATATTGGAGTGTTTATAATGTTTATATGAACAGTTCTTATCAGGCGATAAAGATACAGCCATATAGACATAGGCGAATCTACGGGTCAGGCTAGTCAGGCCGTGGCCTGACCTTATGCAGACAAGACCCTGGAAATGATACAGATGAGGGACATATTTGAAAAAAAATTACGTTTAAAAGAAAACTAAAATACAGACAGTGTGTGTATGTATTTTTTTACATTATCCTATTCGTATAGGTAGTTTTCTAACAATGCTGATAAAATCTCAATAACTGTTAGGAATTTTTTTACATTTTTTTTGAATTTTTTCAAAATAATTTTTTGAAATTTAACGAGAATTATTGTTTTTACGTTATATAGCGATTTTTTCAATCAAAACCTCATAAAATTGCAAGTACCTAATTTATTCATTCAGTAAAAAAAATTTCATCACCAATAAACTCGGTGAATGTTCTTATCTATGATTTAAGTTTTATAAAACTCAATTTTATAAATTATTTTTTACAAGATTTAAAAGTTGAAAAATAACGACTTATGGTTTATGTGAAACAAATATTTACATCATGCATTTTCTTGGTCTATATACCTAAGTTCCAATATACTGTGACTTTTTTTATTAAAGATAAGTAGATATATTAAATATTTTTATGAAAACACAGCCCTGAGTATTAAATGTATAAATATAATTAAGTATTTTTAATACATTAAAAATAAACAAAATTTGAATGGTCGGTTTTCTTTTTCAAACGGAGAGGGGGGCCATTTCACACATCAATCTAATGAAGAACTGTTCACATATTAAATATTTACAATGTACATTCATGACAATGAGTATACCTAAGTATTTATCGAATTAAAATCAGGGATGTAATTTGGGGGAGATTCGGGGTATGTAGTATCACCCTTTACTTTTAAAACTATCCTAGTTGACCTGCTGAAATAAATTTGCATTATTGTTTTCTTTAATTAAAATACAATTGCTTTTATATTAAAAATATTATTATGTCAATCAAGGTGAGTGGTGGCATGGGTTATTAAACAATTATCGTGCTATCAATGTAAATAGTCAATTATTCTAATACTATAGTAGACAATATAGTACTACCATCACGGTCTTATATCAATACTGTGTATTATTTATTCATTTTTTTATTTTTCAAACGGCTTTTATTTTTTAAGTACGTGTAAATTACTAAACAATGTTGTGTTTAAAAATTATACCAAACAAATGGTCATTTTGAGTCTAAGGCTGTTCTGTAAAGAATAAAATGGGTTCCCAGTTTTCCGGAGAGTATTGAAGAGCACTTTATGACATATTTTTATATACGATTGTTTTCATAATGAATATAGGTGTATTTATTTTGTATGGCCTGCATAAGTCCACGATGGCCTGATAAAACATCAATATGACCTGCTTGAAACCTTGCTCGATCAAAAAAAAAAAAAAAAAAATCGAAATTACGCCACTCAGTCTAATGTCACCATATTGTAAGCACTTTGTAGTTACAGGTTTGTAATTATTTTATACAAATCAATAGAGAACGAGTCTTACTTTAACATTGCACAGATCGTTTTCTAGATTTTTGATCGACGTTTCTAGTTTATCGGTTTCGTCAATCAGTCTTAGTTCGTTCTGTTGTAGTATCTTCAACTGTTGTTTCAGACATTCGTTGACACCTTTTAATCGATCGTTGTCAGCACGAAACGAGGTAACGGCTAGTTCAGACTCTTCTAAATTCTTTTGTAGACATTCGATAACATTCAACTGTTCCTCGTTGTCCTGTTTGTATTTAGCGATAGCTCCTTCAATCCATCGCTGTGCGTCGTTCAACTTTTTTTCTATTACGTCTTTTGCAGCCATATTTTGATCGTAAATGTACAATTTTTCTTCAAGGTGTTTTATTTCTTCGGTTTTACAAGCCAGCTTCTTTTCTAAATTTCTGATTTGATTTTGCGACATCTATTACAAAACAAATTTAACATTTTTTATTTGAATCCATAATATAAAAATTAATTCATTAACTTATATTTTCACAAGTATGTGTTATAAATAATGTTTATTGGAAAATTATTTGATTTACCATTAAATAACAATCTTGACAGAAATTAAGCTTAACTACAAGCAAGCATAATAAGATTTTCGCAAGCGTTCAAATAATTTTTTTGAACTATAAGGTGCTAAGAATAAACAATTTTTTTAAAATTTATCATAATACGATATATATATATATATATTTTTTTTTTTGTTATTTTAATATATTGATGTATTTTTAATTTAAAAATATTTGTTTGATGTTATTATTAGTTTAGTATTAACTTTATAATGTACATTTTTATACCAACGTGGTAATTAATGATTACTAA
This sequence comes from Therioaphis trifolii, assembly GCA_027580255.1. Taxonomy (NCBI): domain Eukaryota; kingdom Metazoa; phylum Arthropoda; class Insecta; order Hemiptera; family Aphididae; genus Therioaphis; species Therioaphis trifolii. The sequence goes on along the minus strand of CM050405.1, from coordinate 57,070,349 downwards.
AATAATAATGATACAGTAATAAATGATTATAACACGTACTAAAATTATGTGTTTTATACGTATTTTTTACGTATATACAAGTCATACATGATGTTTTATACTTTAACATTTCTTTTGAGGAAAACGTCACAGTCGTATTATACGAGCTCTTTAACACAAGTGCTTGTAAAAATATAATAAAAACTAAATAATTAACAATTATTAATTTCAATTTACTTGATTTTACGTAATTGTATATAATTAGCTATGTGAACAATACTAATTAGTGTAATAATGCAATATAGTGACGTATAAATTATTTAATTATTAACAGTTAGAATAAGAATATGTGTAAATCATCACTGTGCAGTACCTATTCAATATTTAATACGTACAAAGTTGCTATTTTTGCAAAAAATCTAAACATATTTTAGTTTTACTTTTGTTATATAATTTATTTCTGAGAAGTGGGGATTTCAAAAAGACCAAATAGTTTATATGACATCTGATAAGCATTTTTTATATAAGCCCGGATCAAATTACAATGCCAAAACAAGACTTTATTCCAGTTTTTTTCCGGTTGCGCAAACTTTGAGGCAAGTCTATTTTAATTCTACAACAGTCATTAAGAATAAATTATATCTATATATATATATATATATATATTTATGTATGTATAGGAATAAATGAAGATGTGTAAATTCTTTTTCTTTCTCTTTTGTAATCCTCACTGGAATTAATAACATCAACTAATTAACTGTTCTAACATCAAGTAATTCAGAAGCAAAAATTAAAATAAAATTCCCAAAATAATTTTACCATACTTTATTTGAAAATAAAGGCTAGTAAAGTTTAAAATAACACTCTAATTCCAAATTAAACACCGTAAATACAAAATATCAAACTGTTAATAATTTTTAATCATCTCTTAGATATCATGATGATAATATAGTGCTTAGTTATATAATTTGTATGATGAAATAATGCTTTAGCTAGCGGATGGGAATTCTGAATTAATTTCACGTTTGTTGAATTGATAAAAACTCTAATGATTTGTCATATTTCGGAGTTAAAATATTTAAAAAATTATAATATAACTATGAAAAGTTCCAATGTAAAACGTTGTAAAATGTTCCAACGTAAAAAAATCTGTCATTTGTTTGGAAATAACGCGTAAAGCCGCTCCACGAGTCGTGGAAATTATATTTCATAAAACTTATAAATCAAATCTAAAAATATTACTAAATATATAAACATGTATATATATATAACATTTTCAAGGAACAAACTCGAGTTGGGTTCCGGTATATTTTATGCAAGAATGGGCAAGTTAATGAAAATAATTAACTGAAATAAATTGAAATTAACGTTAAGATAGAAAATTAAATTAAAAATTAACTCAGCAAAAAAAAACTTTTTTTTCAAGTCATAATATTCATAAGTCATAAATTGCACTAGTATTTTGGTTTGTATAAACATTTACCAAGTGCTTAGCACTGTGTAAACATAAAACTTAAAATTATTATTATAGTACAATATACTACATTATTACTATTTATTAGAAACTTATAGGCCACATCTATACATAGAAAAATTTTAATTAACTTAACTGTACAATAATGCTAATTAACTATAAAAAGCTTAATTTAAAACATTACACAATTTAATTGAATAAGTTAATAAGTTAAAAACAAAAATAACTAACTAGTTAAATTAAAAAGTTTTAAAAAAAATAACTTTTTGACTGATTACATCGTGTTATACATATATGTTTTAATGTCTTATTAAAATAATATATAATATTACCGCGGACCCAATTCGAGTATTATCAAATAATAACGTGGACCCAACTCGTGCTATTTTTAAAGGATCAAATATCTCGAGACCCAACTCGCGTTTTCCCTTTTCAAATTAGTGGTGCTCCCTACCTAATGACACTCTAGTGTAGTTGTATCATAAATTACTTTTCAATCGACTTCTATAAAAGAGATTGTGTCTTATAAATGTTCAAATTGTAACTATTAAATAAAAAAACTAAAAAATTATACTTACTTTTGCGTGTTGGTATATTGTTTGTTTGAATTAAAAATAAAAACTTTTCGTTTGTTAACTTGGTTAAAACAATATCTTTAATGAAAAAAGATTAACTAATAAACTACGGTTGTTATGTGTAATCTATATTTCTGAGCCGTATACAAAATCAACATTTATTTAACTTTAGTTATTTATGAAACCAGATTATATAAAAAAAATATGCGTTTAATGAAACATTTAATTTTTCTCATTTTTCAGACTATGACATTTATTTCATTAGAATATTACGTTCAATTTGTTATTATCAATCACATCAAAATTGAATTTTTCTGTATTCGCAATAAATTGTTATGTTTTCCTAATACACCTTTATATTGTATAACCTACAGAATATTACATATTAAGTTTTTTCCATCGTCGATAGTCGGTTTTAAAATAACGCATACAGAGCGTCTTGTAAAAAACTGTTGCATACTACTTCTTATATCAGTTATCAATATCGTATACAGTAAATTGAGATGAATTGAATGAGCATTTAACGAAGATCAAATAATGCTGTAAAAGCAATTTCCTACAACACTCGAGTTGATACTAATGGACACAGTAACTTTTTTCAATAGATTTTACGTGAGTACAATTGATTCTTGGAAAAAATATAACCGATAAACGACAGAATATTGAAGATTTATGCTATAGTGTAATTAGTGTTATACAACTTTATAAATGCATCTAGGCTTGGCTCTTGCAATTCATTAAATTTATTACAGGCCTTGTGATTCGCGTTGAAAATTACAGTATGGTTGTGGTTGTATTTCACGTTTTACAGTGGCACACCTTTGAGCTTGATTGATGTACGTACGAAACAATACATAAAAATGTTTATCTCCATTGAAATATTTTATTGGTATCAAACGTGATCGAATAAAATCATAGCTGGGAAACTTGTCGGTCGTCATCTGTAATTTGTCTTCGATCTACATTCTACATAGTCCTATTCTTGTTTACGTCGTGTTTGTTTTTTATATTATCCATTTGTTATTTATAAGTCAGTTTGATGTCGTTTTCAAAAATGAGAACACATAGGATAAAATTACATTTATATTTCAAAAATATTGTGAAAAAAATAATGGTAAATTAAATTATAGAATACTTATATAATTTTTTTTAAATATGTCAGGCCTCACTTTATCTTTAGACCGTCTCTAACTGTACATATAAACAAAATGAACTATATCTTATAACTTTTCAAGTATTTGAAGTAAAAAAAAAAAAAAAATCCTTGACAAAAATTCCATTCAACATCTTAAATTTTATACCAATAAAATTAAGCAAATTCGTTATTTTTTTGTGAAAATGAAAAATTTTAAATAATGATATACATCACAATTGAGAAGTATTTAGACAAGTTTCCTTGAAAGCAGCGTTCTAAATTTTCATAAAAGAAGGTTCGTCGAGACTAGAAGTTAAAGTAACGTCATGTTTACCGACACTAAGTTATGACTGCTGTGTTGTAAGCTGAGAATGTATTAATATTTCTACGCTTATGTCTTGAAGACGAACATCAATTCGTTATTACAAAATTATGTGCAGTGTAGGTTTACGGGTACTGCCAGAGATTTCACCGCGTTAGGTAAAACGAAAACTTCATTTTAATAATTTAATTATGACGTGACAATCACAATCGTGTAAAACTACAATTAAAAAAAAATTCAATTACACGAACGTGATTTGGATTCTAAGTGTAGCGACAGATTTATCTGTTTTACAATACAAATAATTTTTGGTACACTTTTCTTTATCTATAAGTTTTAGTCTGAAACTTTATAAATCGGAAATCGCATGTAGACTAAACGTAGTAAAATATGTAACTAGTTTATTTTACACTGAAGCTTTCTTTGAATAGTTCAACTAAAGGAATTATTAATCGGTCATTTAAAATTAAATTCAGCCATCAGTATTGTCCTATCCGAGTAGCGAAAAATACATTGTAACGCGAAATATGCGCTTTTCAATTTCATCGAATGCTTAAGAAAATAATTACATATTTAAATACTATAATAAATTATTTTCTACTAATAAATCTACTAAATACAACTATTTGTTGAGACATATTTGGAATTATCAAATATTCAATTAAATGTTTTGTATTAAAACCAATAATCTGATACATGTATTTCAACATATTAACATATTTTACTTTGATCAAATTTTATTCATTATTAAATCATATTTATATAATTTTATCAAAAATTGAATCAATGTTATGATGTATGATTGATAGACCAGGTATAGACGTACAACGAATAAAGAATTTCTCCTACGTGAAAAATAAAAAGGCGTTCCATCGAAATTTACACAGAGCTATATTTCCTGTGAAAATAGAGATAATGAAATTCTATTTATTTTTTTTAAAGACTCGCAAAATAAAAGTCTGTAAAGAATTTATATTTTAATTAGTTTGAATTTTCAGTAAAAATTAAAAAACAACACAACTTTTTATCTTTTTCGAAAAAGTTGAAGATAGCCATTTTATGAAGTTTATTTTTCTGGAAATGTTGATATTTCAATTTTTTATTTTCATAGTATTGATGACTATTTTTTTTTTCAGTTTCCTGGAATATGATTTACCATATTATTGTATATTAGTTATAATTAGTATATATATATTTTGATAATTATTTATTCAATATAATTTATAACTTAATTAATTAAAATAATCGTAAAAAATTTCAATTTGCAGAAAACATTTGTGATATTAAATAATACACAATTTTTTTGGAACCTAAAGAATTGTAAATATCATTTAATTAATGAAAATAAGAAGTTTTAAACCATCAAAATTTTCAAAAAAGTAAGTCCTATAAAATAACAAACTTTGAATTTCGCAAAGTTTCTAAAATACAATTTAATTTTTTAATTTGTTTAATAAAACATTTATGATACAATTAAACTAATGTAATATATATATATATATTTATGTTATATGTATATTAATATATGTTTTCCACTCGTAAGTTTAAAAAAAATAAAAAAATAATCATTATAATAATATATTAGAATTTGACTATCTCTAATAAGGCGGGAAATATCGTTCCGTATAAATCTTGGTAGAGCACCCAGAATTCAAGGCGCTCGCAAAGCTATACATGAGTTGGCCGTGATAAAAACACTTGTCCTCATGAATAATGTGCCGAAAATTAACCCTACTCGATCAAGGTTACATGAAAACTCACTATAATGTTATGATATCGCACTGTTCATCAGCTCGGGGTTTACACCACGTGCACGGTTGCAACGCGTGGCGATAAAGTGTGCACGAACGCCTTGGGCAATCATAATATTCGTGTAAACCGTATGCCGGACTTCATTTTAGTACGGGTTATTAAACTCAATAGTCCGTTTGGTCGATAACCACCTGCGAATGCGTGTATAATTATGCAAAGTCCACTGGTTACGCACTTTTAAAACCAATTTTCATGCGAATTTTATCTGTGCGTCTTTTTTTTTACCCGAAGAATAAAATATGTCAACTCCATGGATTCAATTTTTATTACATTTTTTAGAATATTAAAAACCATCTAGACTTACTCTAAAGACTATGTGAAAAAATAATTTTTTGAATATTTTACTATGTTCGATTCTGAGTTGAGCAAAGGATCAATTGGTTTAAGAATGATGTTTATTTTATTTGTTTTTTCTGCCAACCTTTTTTCGAGTAGTAATAATGATCCAAAAGTTTCAAACAGCAACTCTATAGATCAGAAATTTTATCTCGATGGCACTTTAAACAAGTTATTTTTCTCTCCTCTCAACAGTTTTTCCAGACATGAGGAAAACTACCGAAAAACCGAGTAAAAATGCTAACGTTTGTCGTAAACGATACTTTCACTAAATCTATTTTAGTTATTTAGTCTTAACACGAAAAGTAATACTGCTAGAAACTTGAAATTTTCACTACTTATGTATTTCTCATTTGGCAAACAAGGCAACTTTAAACAGATCTGAAAAAAGCATACCGATGATCAAATTAATAATGGTTGAATATATAAATTATAAACGGTATTTTTTTTTTTTTTATACTGGCGCTTCACTCAGAATCGTTTAACTAAACAAATTAAGTATCATTTCTTTGAAATTCATTATACCCATCCGTATCATCTAGTCTGAGGAGCAGAGAATATCCCACGGTGCGAAGTATGTATTTTTATTTTTTTTCCTTAAAGGTTTCTTAAAAAATATGAAAAACTGTTCATGTGTGTTTTTACACCGATTAAAATATTGAAAATTTATATATGTAATGACTAATAATGAAATAATACATGTACAAAAATTACTTAAACAAAGCAATATTTTTCGGCGTTTGTTGAAAATTCTGTTCAATATACTCATCTTGAAATCAATGAACAAAATAAAATTTGGTGCAAACTACTACTAGTTAAATTTATTAAATTTTCAATGTTGTCACATTGCTTATTATATTAAAAAAAATAATCATCAACATTTAGCAGGCTAAATAAGCGAAATACCTAGGTATATGAAAATGTTGCAAAATTTAAAACATTTTATACTGTATTTAATACTGTGTTAATATTTGAATAACAATCAAATATACTTATAGCTTTTCAGTGTTACTTCATATTTTTAAAGGACCTAAGCACGACTATGGGATGCTAAGCTCTCTCTAGCCTCGCTCCTGAGTTACGGTCAATTTCAATTCCATCCACTGCGATTTTTGCTTTCTGGCAAATTAAATGAAATGTTAAAAAACGATTTCGACATAATCTTTATTACGCATACGTTTTGACTTACTTATTAGTAGATTTAAGATTTAATTTACCGTCATCAATCTTAACACGATCATTATTTACAGTGATAAATTATAGACAACCTATTGTAAGAATAAATACGCTGTTATGTAAAACCGATTAAATTTTATTTTTTTATCAATGTGATCTAAGCGTATACTATAATTACTGTGCGAATATGAACAATATACTCACGAGTATCGTTATAATGCAGGAAAAAATTATCATTCGCTTCGCGTATGGCCGAAAGGATGAACGCCGTCTCCGCCCTGCTAACGCCGTACCTCGTTCTCCCGTATGCGTACATTTTATCAAGTATACTTAGAAATCGATGTGGTCGTATTGGTAATCTTATTATACACTCCTGTTCTTTATTATTCGATAAATAAATATAAGTATTTTATCATTTTCGTACCGAAATTGAGTAAATACTATTCGATGGTTGGTGTAAGTACCGATGTATTTCGATGGTATCGTTATTCTTTACCGTTAAACGCTATTCGAATTTTACTTCGATGAAACGTTGTCGTACGTTTTGTTGATATTCATATTTGGGTATTGAAAACGATTGTTCGATTTCAACTGAAAATGTCGGAGGCTTGGAGCATATTTAAAAGAGCTTAAAATCGCTTGGTCTTGTCTATCCGATTTCATCAAGTCAACGCCCTTCGTTTGATAACGCCAGTCTTGGGTAAAATACTTTTAAAAAGGATTTGGAATAAATACTCGAATACTTTTGAAAAATAGCATTCTGAATATATATTCGAATACATCATAAAAGTAGTATTCTGAATTAAGTATGAGTATTTAGAATACTATAAACTATTCTAAATACTTTTAAAATACTTTTAAAATATTTTTTGTTTTAGATATCAATAAAATAATTTCTTTTGTAAAATAGTATCCAGTTTTTCAATATATTGTTTGTAAATTAAAATTAAAATTATAATATACCTAACTATGACAATTGATGATTTACAATGTTATATAATAACAATTATCTGCTATTATTATCTTTTATGAATAATATTAATTACTAAATTATATTATCAAAACCTATAATTTTTGAATTTTTCATTAGGATAGGCACAATTAAAAACAAAACATACTATAAATTAGGAATGTAAAAAGTATTTATTTAAATAAAATTGAAAATACTTTAATTACATTTGAAACATTTTGTTACATTTAAGCATCAATGCATGCTCGAAGTTATCATCCGTCATTTTCCCTCTTTTTTTAGTCAATACGGCACTACTAACACTAAAGTCACGCTCTACAGCTGCACTGCTTGGCGGTGGTGTATTGAACTTTACAAACACTTTTTTTACTGTTGAAGTTTCAATTAAAGAATCTAAACTTTTAGTTGGACTTTTGGTTAAAAAATTTGATATTTCCTGTTCTAAAGGTAGATTTATTTTATTAATACTATTACATTAGTACTATTAAAGTATTCCGAATACAGTATTCGGAATACTTACCCAAGACTGGATAACGATTTATTAATTCTGAAAAATACTTTTAGGTCTTCGTTTTTAGAAAACTATAATTTAATTTCGTTTTGTGATGTTAATTCCTTTAGGTACAGGAATAACGTCTGTTTTTATTTAAAGTTCATTTAGTAAAGAAAAACTTTCGTATAGGTATGGCATATTCTGAATTTCTATTTTTTCAAGTGTCGTCACTCAAAATGAAAAGCGATAAGCGTTAATTCACATACAGACGATCTATTTACGCTAATATCAAGTTCGTTTTTTTAACCCATTGTCTGCCGCGTGATTTTCAATTTATATTTCGGTGTTTTCCTTGTTAGGGCCTGAGGTGAGACGAGTATATTTTCCGTTTTATCTATGAAAATCGAGATCCTACCAGGTGATTTTGAAAATACGTCCTATAAAAACGCGTTCCAAAAAACAAATTAAAAAACCAAAAACCAAAAAACGTGTTCGCTATTCGCAGGCACCCGCCGTCCGGAGGTTTCAACAGCCTCAACAGGCGGTAGGCCAGGACGGCGCCCGCTACCGGCGGGGGGAGGGAGAGGTCAAAGCGTTCTCCGGGGGGTCGGCCTCGCGCGGTCCGTCGCGTCGCACGCGCGCTCCGCCGCCGCCGCCGCCGTCGCCGCCGCAGTAGTCCGTCCGACATGACCGCAAGTGCGTACGCCGCGTACATCGCCGTCACAGTCACAGTCGCTCCTGCCGCGCCGGCCGCCGATCGTCGTACACGCACACGCCGTCCGTCCGTCCGTCCGACCGCGGGCCCGTCGCAGCCGTTAAAGTCACTCAGCTAGTGCGTTCGAGCCGCCGCCGCCGCCGAGGGACACGTCTTCTCTACGCTCGTCCGAGACGTCGTCGCCGCCTCGCAAGCCGTTTCCCAAACGAGGTATATACTACGCCTGTAATAGACGGCCGCGGTACTTTTTCGCACTGTCGTCCTCTACACCCGGCCCGCGAATACATGGTTTTTTGCACGAATCGACGGAAAACGGCACGAATCAACGTAATCACGTCGAATCACGTCGGAGAATTAATGGTCATTGAGTAATAACTAGGGCCCGGATTTTTATGCAAAAATTATTATTAAAAATGCACATATTTATGCACTCGAAAATTAAAAAATATGCAAAAAATATGCAAAAAAAATTTATTGTGTATTAAAAAACCAAACATTTAAAAAAAATTTAAAAATATTGTATTATGCAAAAAAAAAATACAATTTAATTATAAGTATTTAAGATGTGTTTAGGCATGGCATTAAAATGTATATTAGTTATTGAACATAACATTTGAGTACCAACATGATGTAACAAAATGTGTTTTTAAATTATCAATTTGAAAACTTCTACGATTGTAACGTAACATCGCCTTGTATTTCGAAAAAATTCTTTCCAGGTCTGCTGACACAATAGGTGCGTACTCGTATTTGAAACAAGAAATATCTTCTGGTGACAACTCTGCTAGGTCTTCATCGTCGTTTCTTATTTCTCCGCTTATAATTCCAGAAATTTTAGAAGATAACGTTTATACATCTATACATCTATACGTCTGTCACGGAATTTCCTATTGTAAAATATTTTGTTTTATATATATTATATTATATTATATTAGGTCGAATTATATTGGTCAAGAATGTCGGTAATTGGCATGTATAACAAACTTTCGAGTAAAATTTAAAATATTTTATTAATTATTTATAAAATATACACATTTTATGTAATTATCCAGAAATATGCAACTTTTATGCATTTTGATCCGAATATGCAAAAAATTGCAATAAAAGAAATTAATAGCAGAATCTACGTATTACGAAACGTCGAGATATTTAATCAGAATTGTTATAAGTCAAATGTAGAAGAATATGCATTTGCATAAAAATCCGGGCCCTAGTAATAACGTAACACGATGTGTAACGATGATAATAATATTCGTAATTATTTATTCTTTGAATTAATTTAAAAATTATTAATATTATTATTATTATTAATGTTGTTGTATAATATTGTAATATTATAATTAATGTTGATGGGTAGTAATCAACTCGAAAACAGTAAAACAACCTTTTAAGTCGTGCGATGACCGAACTCGGAGTGTCTGGAACTCGTTCTTCCAACAATATTCCATATGCCATTTAATATGCCGATTTACGTCGATTCGTGCAAAAAAAAGTTATCGGCTGGGAGGAGGGGGATAACAAATTAGTACCAATGCTGCACTGCACGTCTATTGTGGAGCGTGATGATACGTTTAACTAATAAATAATGTCGTTATATTTCAAATATACTATCACAGTAGTCGCCGCCGACGCTCGTTTCGAACGAATCGGGGCTGAGAGATTTTTGTCCCGAACAAACCAAGCGGCCGGAATACTGCCGCTTAAGGTGTATAAAAAGTATAATCATAATATGTGTGATTCGATCCTAAAAATCTCGTCCGTAATTCGCGGCGGTCTGTATTTTCCAAAAAAAAAAACGCATAAGCGGCGACTATTCGGTATTAAGTACCTATATTGTTTGAAAATGGTACTGTGTATTGTTAATTATAATTTCTCATGATATACAAATTTTCCACCCCACTCTATGTCAAATTATCTTAGATTCACTACTGCGAGGGTGGTGGGTTGATCGATTAACTAAAAAAGACGTTTGAACGTTGCAATCATGTTGGAAATAATAATTAGTAGGTACTCTGTCAAATCCTGTTATACTGATGTCGTGATTGAAGGTATAGTACAAACTGAAGAGGTCCCGTAAAAAATCGTAAATTACCTCATAGAAAAAAAAATTGAAACGGCGTAAAGCGTTTATTTTATTACACAGACTGTATTTTTTTATCAGTTATAATCTATTATATAACCCAAAATCATATAATCAATAAATTTTATCATTCGACTTTTTTTTTAAATTTTGATTATTCTAAAACACAAAAATATTACATTTAAATTACAACATTAGTCAACAGAAAATATTATAATAAATGAAAGATGAAAAAAATTAATAAAAGATATGAAGGGCCTTAAACTGAGACCCAATAACTCACTAAATCAGGCTCCAAATACTCTGCAGACAAAAGGGTAGGGAACGAATTTTTTAAATGCAGCGACACACTATTTTTTATTATTATTATTTTTTTTTTTTTTTGAATTTGATTGAAAGTTAGGAACTAAAATAATTTTTTTTCATGAAAAACAAGTAATTTGTATCTATATATAAACATATTTATATTATTAACGTATAATATATGCAGATTAAATAAATAAGTGCATATTTTTTTGATCGAAAATGGGACATAATTATATTCTATGATTTAATTATTGATCTCATAAGATTATTATTTCTCTCAAGTCTCCATAAACAACTAAATATACTTATGTAGAACAAGTTTTATGCTTTTTTTTCAATGGTCTGTGAGCAACTGGAAAATGAAAACATTAACACCATTCATGACTTTTTGGAGTAGAATCTGATGAAAGTCCATGATTTAAGAAAAAGTCTTAAATAAAATGTATTTAACTTCACACATTTTAATACATGCATGTTATAAAGTTCTAAACTTTTGAATCCAATATTTTTTCCAATTAATAATGTATTTATGTTTAACATAATTATTGTACATTCATTATATGTTAGTATTATTTGTAATATTATGGACAAACATTTTTATATTTATTACATTTGTATTTACAACGCATTTTCTAATTACTTATGTATTTGTTTTCTTTATATATATATATATAAAATTAATTCATAAACATACATCAGATAGTTTTTAATTAAATTATGTAATACATTTTAATTATTATTACTATTATTGAGAATTAACATTAAACAATTTCAACTTTTATAATGTTTGGTTTTATTACTATAAACATTTACGTTATACTGTATCTAACCATGACATCGTCGTGTTCAAAATTAAACATAACGCGTACATTTCGTTTTATTTTGTTTCGGCTTTTTTTTTTTTTTTTTTGAAATGATAAGTTTTTCTTCTTCTTATAAACAGTTTTTTAAGTACATCGTACAAGACATGTGCCTGATACGTAACTTGTGGTCTCGTGTAATTAAAATATTATTTTTCGTTAACATTTTTTATATAACAATAAATCAGCAGATGCAGATATATTTTAAAGATTCTTTACTCGTAAAAATATAATGTAAACTGAATAGTCTCCCATAAATAAACAATACATTATACAACAATAAATCAGTAGATGCAGATATATTTTAAAGATTCTTTACTCGTACAAATATAGTTTAAACTGAATAGTCTCCCATAAATAAACAATACATTATATATTATTTCCTTATTAGTTTCCGAAAGCAGAAAAATATTTATACCATCATAAATAAATATAAACTTAATATGAATGAATAATAAAATTGATATACATGAAAGCGATTCATAACAATCACTTGTGCGAAATCCAATAGAAATCCACATTCATTTTCGATGATAATCTTTAAATCCACCTTAGTGTATATTGCAATCATTAATATGGGCAGTAAACTGTTAATAAAAAATATTAATATAATATGTACGCGATTTTATATTGCTACGGTTGTGGATGCCTTTGTGTTTATAGATAATAAAAACTAAACACAACTGATTTTTATTATTTGATAGAACATGTTTATAGACAATAAAAATTTTGAATCGTATAATTTTATACACCTTAAGTATTTATTTGGATATTTTTTATATTATTTCGTGCACAAATTTCTATTGTTAACATTAATTTTATCGTTTATGTAATATACTATGAAACATATAAAAACTATCCATAAAAATGTCTTCTGCCCGTTTTTCTTTTAAGACAATATTGCTATACGAGTACAATATTAATTCCTTAACTTACTGCAGGTTATATTAATTTAAGAGCGTTGGCATATAATTTATGGCTCATGACAGAAAATGTATTCTATTATAATAATAATTAATTCATTAATTTGATGATTTTACTTACTTCCTAATATCATATTGCTTCTACTCGTATTTAATTTTATCGTCATTAATTTGATGTTGTGTTTGTTTATAAATTGTTTGGTTAAATATACTTCAAGTTATTTTAAATTAAAAGATATGGTGCTTTTAATTATTTTTACGGTTTGTTTTTGATATCTACGAAATAATAAACACGCAAATTATTTTTTTTTTTTACGTAATACACCAGTACCTTTTACCAATTTAAATTGAATATTACATTATGAATTCTAAACCTGTAATTTAGATAGGCACTAAATGATAAACATATTACTATGACCTATGAAGTAATACTTCAACAAAATTATACTTTTTATAGCTTTTTTCGTAGGTTTAATTTCAAACGTGACTAATTACCTATTTAAATAAAAAGAGAGCTTCACATGTACTATAATTACCAAATTATTATGTATGAAAAACAGTTGAATAAATAATATTTTCTACTTATTGATTAATTTCAAATAGGTATTGAAAATAAACAAATATCAAGATTTGAGCTAATTATGAATCTATGTCATTTAAGAGTTTATTAATACAACCAATACGTTAAATGGATAAAACAATATACAAGTAGGAATTATATTAAATATATAATAAACTTTTTTCTTTTATTTGTAGATTATTATTACAATATTACATATTACAAAATGTTATTTATGTATCTCATTATACCCATCTATTCCAATAATTAACTTAAAAAATAAAAGTTTTGATTCTTAAAATTGAAGTAGTCTCATAATGTAATAGGATAATGTAAGATATTAATTTTAAATTAATTTCAAAAGCTTATTTCTAACACAAATTTATTTTAAACTGGTAGTTATAGAATTTGATGTTAGCGTTGACAAATTTTTTAGTACGTGTCATGGTACACACTATTTTATTGTCCCATAGTTGTTACCTACCTATTTATTCATTTATTAAAAACATTTTTCTGTGTTTAAAAAAGTTTTTTAAAAAAAAGTAAAAATTTGAATTGTTTATTTATACGCATATCTATCAATTATTACATCACCTTTCGTATTACCTAATCTGAATTCTATACTACCTCAATAAATTAAAATAACTATTCATCATTGAGTACCTATTTATAAATAATAACATAAACTTGAAACATAACAACAGGTGCATAAAACAGTTGATAGCCATTTTTGAATAGCACTGAAATAATAAACTTGATAGAATAGTACAATAGTAATAAATATATCTATCATAAATTCATACCAATTGTAATGAGAGTACTTATGAGTTTTATATTTTTACGATCACTTTTACTTTTCATTACCATTAGATTAGGTGACATTGTACTTTTTATTGCAATGCCTAAGACACACATTCTAATATTTTTTTAATAGAGACATTACACTTTAGTCAAGTCTAATTGAATTTAACTTACGATATTCACAGTTTTATACCAGAATTAGCACATTGTAACAGTTTTTGTTTGCTACTGCTTAACCGTCAAAATAGAAATAAAATATTATTTTACACGGATGTATTTGTAAGTTATTTTATTTTGATCATATATATTTATATTTGATACCTACACAGTTTTATATATATATATATATTTTTATAACTAAACGTTTATCAATATTTTAACCATTAAAATACGTAGTCATCCAAAGTACATTGGTTATTGAAAAAAAATGAGCACAAATCATACATAGGTACTAATATACTAATGAATTTTAAACATATGAGCAAATGAAATAATTGCGTTTTATAAATATTATATTCAGGATTCAGATAGTTGATTATGTAAACAATGAAATGCATCTATTATTTCATATTTGGTCTCGCCAATGAAAAGGTAATTTAACAACTGATTGCGGACTGGGCACTTAAATTGATCCGCGATTTCCAGGTGATTATCTAACAAATCTAAGACAAATTGGTTTATTAAGCTTCTGATTTCTAATTCAAATAAATTCAAATTAGGTAGTACCGTTTTATTTCTAACGACCTCCCTAAATATTATTAGGATAATAATAATATCGCATTGCACTACCTATAAGTACAGCAAAAACCTGAACGTTTATTCAAGAGATATGCTTAGATGGATAACGCTCAGCAGCAATAAAGTATTGTAAATATTATGCATTTATTTTTCGTCTAGAATGAAATAAACGTAATATACAAAAATTACGTTTGAAATGATATTTGATTCATACGCACATATAATTTTTTT
Source organism: Therioaphis trifolii (assembly GCA_027580255.1). Taxonomy (NCBI): domain Eukaryota; kingdom Metazoa; phylum Arthropoda; class Insecta; order Hemiptera; family Aphididae; genus Therioaphis; species Therioaphis trifolii. The sequence continues at coordinate 57,054,864 of CM050405.1, read as the reverse complement.
TTTTAAACGTTCAACACGCGATAAGTATAAATTGTTGAATAAACGTTGAAAATACTATAAGTTCTGTAAAAATGAATAATTACAAAAATGGTACAGACATTTAGTGTATTTACATGGACGTTTATCTTAATAAATGATGTGCTATTAATGAAATATTTAACATATTCAATCTATAGATGAAATATGATTTTACGGACCTTTAGTGTACCTATTCATAATTTTTATTTTGATTTTCAATTTTTCATTTGGACTGAGATATTTTATGCTTATATAATCTTTAATTGTTCAAGTATACATTGTTATAATTTATTGGATTACTTTGGCTGAGTAAAGTCAAGGCACACATTTAGAGAAAACCGAATTATATTTTTTTAGCTACAATACCTTTAATATTTTTTTAAATTAAAGTAATTTTTTTTTAAGACTTTTACTTTAACTTTCAACTTAAAATGTGTAAAAAAACATCCTATAATTATGAACTTTCGGATACAGATATAACAACGATTTTTTCTTTCATTTTTTTATAAAAAAATTCTCCTCTATTCAGAAAAAAATGTGTAAATGTTTTTGATTAGGAAAAACCTACCGATTAGACTAAAAATGGTTAAATACATGAACACTGAAAAGTATATTTTCATTGAAGCTTTGCTCAAAATCGTTTAATTAAATTAATGATTTATCATTTAATACTATTATCTTGTCCGAGGAGTGAAAAATACTCATGGTGCTAACTGCTAAGTATGTCCGGTGTATTAGTATTATTTTGGCACTCAATTTCAAAGTATTTAGTTATTAAATACTATAATTATTTTAATTTTTCTATAACATTTTTATATTTTGAAATTGAATAACGTAATTATGAAAAACTTTTTGATGTTTAGTATAATATTCACGTATTTTATTGTAATTAGTAATATTTGAATTTATTTATTTACCGATATCGTATTTTTGGGTTTAGCAGTAAAGTCTGGTAAGCATTTTAATTATTGTTTTTAGACTATAAAATATTAATATATGGTATCACTTAGAAACACTGTAAACATCTTTGTTTTGCCTGAAATTAAATGCTTATTTGTATCACGAATGCGTATGTATAAAAAAGGGAAATAAGAAAAAATTGTGTATAAATTGCATCATAAATAAATCATATTATTTCACGATTTTTCATATAAAAATTAAATTTCACCAACTTATAATACATAACATACGTGCTAGTCGTATGACGTATAATTTTCATTCTGTGTCATTACTCATCGGAGTATACAACAAACTGTCTTTTATTATATATATTAAAAGGGTATATATTGACTTTCAAGACCCCTTTTCTCAGTCAAACAATATTATAATGTGATTCTTTGCTGAAAATCATAAATTGAATTTATGGTCAGGGCCGCAGCTAAGGGGGGGCTAGGGGGGTCTTTTGCCCCGGGCGGCAAATTTTTAGGGGCGGCAAAATATAGAAACATTTTTTTTTTCTAACACTTTGAAATGCTACGATAATTATACGCGCGTACCGCCGACTTATTTATACCACAATAACGACGGTCGACGTCGGGTATCCGCAAGCCGGATGAAGTAAATGAAAGTGAAATGAACAGCAGATTTGATGCATTGAAAGATGTTAATAGTAAATTTGGTTTTTTGAGTGGTTCTCAAATAAACGAAATAGATTCTACAACTTTACAAGTTAGAGCTAAAACATTAGCTGACAGTTACCCGGATGATCTAAATAAAGAAGAGCTTGTTAGTGAAATAGAAAGTTTTAAATTCCATGCCTTTGAAATTGACAAAAGTCTGAGAAATGTGACAGCGCAGTCTACTTTTAAAGTTATTTATGAGCAACATTTAGAAGAGATCTACCCAAATATTACGATAGCCCTACAAATATTTCTAACACTTCCAGTCTCTGTTGCTTCGGCGGAAAGAAGCTTCAGTAAACTGAAACTTATAAAAAATTATTTAAGGAACACTATGAAACAACAAATATTAAACAATTTAAGTATAATATCAATTGAACATCAAAGAGCATCATCAATCTCATTTGAAGAAATAATTAAAACATTTGCAGCCAAAAAATCAAGAAAAATCAAATTTTTATAAATATTTAATATACACTTTTAGTTTTTAAGAATAGCTTTGTTATGTATATTTTGCCTGAAATACAAATAAAAGTTTTAGCATGCATTTTTATGTCTTAATTTTTCAGAAAACCTAACTTATCATTTAACAACAGTATAATAGCATATTTGTCACTTAACATCCAAATAAATATTAAATATTTTAGAATTTTCTCAAACTTATATTGTAATAACAACACTGAAATTTATTTGTTAATTATTGGGGCTGAGTGATGGAAAGAGAGGCGGCAAAATTAGAGCTTGCCCCTCCTAGAATAATGTGTGGCTGCGGCCCTGTTTATGGTAGACATGTAACCTAATCAGATCAAAAGCTGAATAAGTTTCTGCTATGAAACACAATATTATATTTATACTCATACAATTAAGACTTTCAACTAGGAATGAAGCGATCTACCAAAAGATTGTTTACGCTTCTTGGTCCTCAAGAGAGGATGTTTAATTTTAAACAACAACTGACGAAATATGAAATATAGTCTTATTTAAAAAAAAGAAAAGGATGTCATTTTAACGAATTCTAACGTGTTATCAAGTACAAATAATTAGCGTTGACATTGTTCAAAATGTAATTGTGTATTGTACGTGGCATATTGTTATGAGCTAAATTCGATGATATTATACCATTGTTTGAAAAGTATTCTCTTTCTGAAAAACTTTTAACGCTCCAAAATAACGAATAAAAACATGATTAGTGAGTACAATAATATTATACAACTGATAATTATATTAATGATATATTCTCATATTTTTCGCTACGGTGAAAAATACTGTGTCCGGAGATTATTTTAATACACGTACGATGTTATCGTGTAGAATTACATTATCAATTTAAATTAGAAAACATAAATCGGAGTTTTTAATTATTTATTTATTTATTTTTTTTTTTTTTTTTGAACAAACGCGGTCAGCCAAAATGATTTTAATAGTGTAAAATGTAATTCGCACATTAAATAACAAAAAATTAAATTGGAATAAATAAATAAATTGACGATCTACACGTCACGTACACCTTTACGTATTATAGCGTATGTCGTGAAAACGGTCGGACCAGTACTCCCCAAATAGCGAGAACTCTAAAGCATACTAGTACACAACTCGAAGTGCACTGGGCACGGATAAGTACCCGGCATTCCGTAAGTATTGCAAACGTCTAACCGAACGGGGTTTCCGCGGCGGCGCCCGCCGTCGCTGCGTCGCGTCGTGCCGCGGTGATTTCGAAATCCGAGACATCGCGGTGTTTTCCCTACTCGCGACGGCTCGGATTAAACGTTGCGTTATTGCACTCGGTTGATCTCTTATCTCTCGTTTCTCTAACGGCGTGCAAAAAAAAAAAAAAACCGTCGACGTGTATAATATAATAACATATAATATTATGTACACGTAAGTACGACGGCAAAGAGCGACCTAGCGTACGCAAGCGTCTCGTCGTTCGGTCATCGCGCTCGAAGGTCTCCGTTTAGGTATTTTATTTTTTTTCTGTTTCATTAGTCCGATTGTCCGCGGGCGGTACAGTTTTATCGATACACACACACACACACACACACACACACACACACACACACACACACACACACACACACACACACACACACACACACACACACACACACACACACACACACACACACACACACACACACACACACACACACACACTAGTGCCCGCGGTCGGTCGCCACCTTGAGCGATTTTTGTAATACGCACACAAACTCGCACGCGTTTATCATTGTAACATAATAATATACACGTGAAATACTTTCCATTCCTTGTCTCGTCGCTGTTGATCGTACGGTTTATTTATTATATTTTTTTATTTAATTTTTTTTTTTTTTTTTGTTTTCGTCGCGACATGATTTCGATTCGCGTACACGATAGTAATATTATTACGATCTTTATTTTACGCGCACCGGCGTGTTACGTACGTAATTTATCGGATCGCGTATGTCGTGCGATGTTAACGACTGTGGGACTCGGCGTGGACGTAATACCGACGTCGATCGGTGCCTACGTGAAACTCGAACACACACCTCCTGTAGGAGTGTTTCGACGAAAGACGTATTATTACGGACACGTACGCGCGCGCGGTGTACCTACACGACGACGACGACGACCACGACGACGACGACGGCGTACCCCGTGCACGCGGCCGACGTCCGGCAGACAGTCGGTCGGTCGGGTCGGTCGGTCGGGTCGGTCGGTCGGGTCGGTCGGTTGGGTCGGTCGGTCGGGTCGGTCGGTCGGATCGGTCGGTCGGCGGGGAACGGGTGGGCAGGGCCGCGAGAGTTATTCGCGGAGGCACCGCCGCGCGCGGATACTTTCTCGAACGTGATATAATATCGTAACACGCGCGCGCGATATTGCGGTCAAGGTCGGTGTCGCGCCGTCGGATTTGGCACGCGGGTTCCCTCCGCGACGATACGCGGACGAGCGTACACACTACACTCTCGACGGCATACGCGTTCATCACACCCGTCTGCGCGATAGGTATATCTGTCTATTATTCGCGTTGCGACTTATCGTCGTCATTAGGTCGTATTCATTAACGTTGCGTATTGTGCCGTAGCGGATAACAACCGAACGGCCCGAGTGAGTAAGTGAGTGAGTGTGTGTGTGTGTGTGTGTGTGTATAGAAGCGTAATTGCAATCATTTCTATAGTCCGAAAAACTAAAATACAAATGTATAGTCAGGGGTGAGTTTTGAGGATGATAGATCCTTCTCGGTGATTTTTTTAGATTCTAAACTAAGAATAAAATGGTTTTACCCTCGTTTATATTTTTGGAATGGTACGTAAGATTTGTACGACATTTTAGTTGAGAATCTTTAAAAATCAGAAATCGTACTTATTACTCGGTAATTCAATCAGATTACCTATATTTTCGGAATTCTCGATAATATTTTCAAACGTAAGGGAGACTAACGAAAATTCGAGTAAAATATACGGCTACAACTAAACAAGTTATTCGTAAAGTCGATTTCTTATGTATAATTAATGATTTGGCAAGCATACCTCGAAAATTAAAATTATTTTTTCCAACATACGCTATACTCGTATTCGAAATTGAAATATGTATTTGTAGTATCTTGCTCATTTAAGGATTACATATATATATATATATATATATATATATATATATATTGTACTTTACAAAGTTTGATGCATTTGTGGACTATGCAGATGTGTTAATCACATACAATTTTCAGTATCACTTATTAATGTTAAACACAATTTTTTGCTTCGTATTGAGATTATTTATGGAGACAAAGTCCTTCTCATCTCCATATATGAAAAATATACATCATTTCATCGAACTATTTTTCATTGCACTACCGCTCATATTCTTGTCACTAAAATATCGCTCATTTCGATCCAGAAAATTGATAAAAATAAATAAATAAATAGTGGACACTAACGTATTACGTAAAAATTGTAAGATTCAAATTCACCCTTTTGCACTTTTGCGTGAATCGCACCTAAGAAATGTTACTCCTGTGATGAGTATATTATGTGTGTGTCACTGAGCTACCGTATATACGAATTAGGTCACTAAACTTAAACGCGTTAATTATTAATACACGAAATACGAAAACGGCTGACTTAACGAGAAGTACCCGAAAAATCGTAATGTAATCGGTTATGGTCGTACAGCTCGGACTGCATTCGCGAGCGTGACGACCACCACGTGCGTCCGTAAACTGTAGGTTACGTATTATTATGTAGCCTAGGTACGATAATACCGACTCGTCGGCCGGCGGGCATGTACCGAAAATCGTACGTAAATTATTATTATTATTATTATTATTATTATTATTATTCGGATCACGCGAAACACGCGTACGTTCGCCTAACACCGAGCCGTGTTCTCTCGTGACGTCGTCTCTGCGGTGCTACGTCATGACCGACTGGTTAGTGCGTAATGATTTAGATACACACACACCCACGACTTAATGATATCATAGTTAATAACGAACTTGCCGGAGTTTCGTCAGAGCGATTACTTCGCGACACACCGTATATACCCTAATGCGTACTGTTGCCCGCACGTCTTGTATGCTCACACTTGCGGTATAAAACGCGGGTGATAATCTCTCGACCGTCCTTGCCCGGAGGGACGGCGAGCCGAAAAAAGTACACGAACACGCAACGATAAAAAGCAGCCGTTCGTTTTAAACGACACGAACGATTCACGATTTTCGAGTGGTGTTTTGTTTACGTGCGTGTGTACGGTACACGCGTAGGAGAATAGCATATATTGCACGGTTAGCATAGTACACCGGTTTCGTCATTTCGACCGCATGTATAAAGTATAAAAAGAAAACGTATTTTAAAAAAAAATAAAAAAATATTTTCTGCACGCTCACATAATATGTATAATATGTTATAATTACGAGTGTTTTATGTTTTTCACGTACGACCTATACGTCGCCCACTCGCTCTCCAAGTCCGTCCGCTTTGTGGACTTTCGAGCGAAAAGAAAAAAAAATTCACGTTTTACGTCGGCTGTCTTTTTTGATCGTTCATCGTGGTCGAGCGAACAATATCGTTTTCGAAACGACCGAAAAAATCTCAACATTCCAGTCGCCGCGCCGTCCTCTCTCGCGCTGCACTGGTCGTATGCCACCGAGCCGATGCACTCGGTTTTGAAACGTAACCATCAAACGCTTTGTATGCAGTACACGCACTCTTTATGCAAATTTATTACGAGTACCATACGATGTGCATACATATTTGTGAATCGTGAACGAAAGTATATTAACGTTAATACGCTTTGAACAAACGTCTTTAAACGAACGCTTCGAGACAATTTCACCGAATTATTATTTCGTAACAACGATTTTTTTCTCATCACGCACGTCGCGTTTTCGTTCGAGTCAAGCACGCGGAAATTTACTTTGCGCCGAACTGTGTAAACACTAAACTGAGTGAGTCAGATCTGCTTGACTAACGTAATAACTTTGTTTTTACTCATTATTTTTAACTTTTTTTTTTTTTTAATTAAATACTTGAATCATGCGCTATGCCGAAATTGCATTTAAAGATTTTTTTCTCTTTAGAACTCAAATCAAACAATTTTAATGTATCGTTTGATAAAACATTCAAAATGGTTAAATAGTAAAACGGATTTTCAGAAAAATTTTGGTGTTTAATTTTCCAATATAAGTTTATCCGTTAATTTTTTACGATATTTTGAAGTTTGTGAAAAAGTTAACAATACTATGGTGTATCACATACAATGTGGTCTAACACAATTAATTAAATGGCTGATCGAAATTTAATGTATTCCCAAATTTGTATTATTTTTGAAGCTATTATCATTTTATAATTAATTAAAATTGATATTGTTTATTACTATAAATCATAGATTAATAAAAATTGATTTTATCTTGATAAAACGTACAATAATTTTAATTATTAAATTCGTATTTTCAAAAAGTTTAAAAAATTATAATAAATTAATGACCAAACTTTAATAAGATATTCCCATACCATAATTTTTCTGAAAAATCGATTTACAAAATGGTTATTTTGACTTTTTGTAAATAGTAAGATTCAATTTTGAAATTTGTGTTCCAGATACCAAAAGACATTTTAAGACTGTTTTTTTGTAGCTTAATACTGTAAAACTAGGTTAGTAAAAAAAAATTTAAAAAAAACGAATAGAAAAAAAAGTTATAGCATTTGTCAAATAGATCTGATTCACCCTGTATACGTCAGCAGTACTTACTAAAGTAAATCACTACTACGAGACACGGCTTGTATTAAGTGTTGTTACCTAAATATGTATTGAACATCATCCGTTCAACCGCACGTACAATAAAACATTAAGTCATCGAGAGTGGCTGTGCGAAACGTGTGTCATCACCAGAGATGGTAAACGAGCGAGGTAATAACAACAATAATGTTATACAACGTTAAAACAAATAATAGTCAATAATAATAATAATAATAAACAAACCGAAAATTATACCTATTGAAGTTACGCGTAGATAATAACACGATTTGTGTGTAATAACTGCAGTGCCGATGTACCTGCACTTGCATAACAAAATATAAAACGATAATTTTAAAAATGAAAATCTCAATTATACATTTCGTCGCTGTGAAATTGCTTACAGCCTCATTGTTAAAGACCCTGCAATATTGAGATACTTAACTACAACGTAATCGTGTGAAATCATCAAAACCTGACCCGTTTACGCCTGTCTAAAATTGCGCGTTGAAATAGACAGGTAGGTGTACGATAGCACGGATAAGAGAACATTTGCTATGCAATTTTTTTCTTTCGCGTTTGGAAACGCTGACAAAATTGTTGGTTTTTCTTCGGCGGGGGAACAACGACGACTGCACGATCGAATTCGTCTGACGCGAATTCTTCGGAAATATCCGTTTAATAAATTTGAAACGATTTTTTAAGCTATTGCATAGCTTTTATCACAGGTCTGGTGTAGTGACTGAAAAAAAATTTTTCGTAACGAAAAAGCGTGACCACTACCTGTGTAATCCCGTAATCCCCCTCTCTGTTTACCGCGTGCAGGCGAACCGTATTGTCATACCAACAAAACAAACTCATTTTATGAGAAAAAAAAACTTATGTTTCATATTTTAGTCATCATAGGCCTATAGTTTCTATCATACAAATTCCTGAATAACTAGAATAATAAAAAAATTTAAAATTATATCAACTTCTTATTTATTTAATATGCAATAGCTTTATAGCGGCAGTCCCCGAATGCCACTTGTCTTTTTTGTTTTTTTTTTTTTTCATACATTACCAACGCGATTTTCGTCAAATTTCAAAATAAACGAGACCCGCATCATAGATGTATTTTTTTTTTCTATACATAAATCGTGTATTTTAGTCGCTGTTTTTTTTATGATACGTTGCGATAGCAATATTTCTCCTCTCGTCGTCGGAGGCGTGAAATAAAATAGGTTTAATTATACACACACACACACATATACACACACTCTCTCACACGCGTATATTAATAATTATTATATCACACTTATCGCGTGTTCGGTTTTTTCGCGCATCACAATGTACATACGTACGAGTACAATGAATAATAATAATATAGTGACCTTAATCGTCGCGGAGCTCGCGGTGAACGTACCGACGAGTCGCGGACACGTAACGTACAACATAATAATATTCGATTCGCACGCACCCGCCCGGCCGTGCCTACTCATGTGCCCGACGTTAGTCGATCCGTCCGTTTGACCACGACCGACCGGAGGATATTAAAATCAACGGCCGCCGTGGCCGCAACATCGCACGCGGTCATCGCGCGTGGTCACTCGACGATCGCGCGGGACGATTTATCGAGGAAATCTCAGAATTCGCTTCGCCGAGAACGTAGCGAATTCCGTCGTGACGTTTCACCGACGGCCGTCGGGTCGTAAAAAGTCTCGATACGCCTAAGTTCGATACCTCACATTTTATCATCGTGCCTGTGATGCTGCTGCAGCTGCGATCCCGAGGACCTTCGGATTCCTTATAAGCCATCTCCGCGCGCGCGCCCGTCGTCGGCCGTACGTCGTTGGCGTTGCCGTTCACCTTGTCGTAAAAAGCACCCGTGTTCGCGTTCGTTCGGTCGCGGTTTTTTATTTTTATTTATTTTTTTTCATTTTCCATTTTCGCTTTTCACTGTAACGTAGGGTGACCATATTAAAAAAAAAAAAAATTTAAAAACATGACTAAAATAATTTTTATAATTTTTTTTTTTTTAATTATTTCAATCAAACTTTTTATCATGATTTTCAGTCATAATAAAAACATAATTCGATATACCTAAAATAGTATCTAATATATATTTCATATTATTTATATTTTTATAAAGCAGTTATAAAACTAATACATCATTTTTAATATATTCATAAATAAATTTAAAAAAAATAAAAATTGAGGTTCTTTATAAATCAAAACTTTTTTTATTCTTATTGATGATCATTTTTTGGATTTCATTTCTACACATTTTAATTTGTCATCTTTTTCCGAAAAATCAAGTATAATCATTTGGAGTATTTTGTGTACGTTGTACTTTTATAATATAAACATATATTTATCTTTATTAGATTGACTAAAATCAGGATAAAAGCGTTTTGAGAGATATCCATCAAGACAACAGGACACAACTCTAAAATAAAGGACACTCATGTAAAAAACAGGACGTCTGGTCACCCTACTGTAACGTAATGTAGTGCAATGCGGAGAGCGATAAGGACGACCGATCGCGCGATCCCGATCTGACGTACGAACGAATTGACAATATTATTATTATTATTATTGTTATTATTATTATTATTATTACTATTATTATTATTATTATTACTATTATTATTATTATTATTATTATTATTGTTTATCGGCCGTTCTAATTTTTTCTTTTCATTTCCGTCCTCGACGACGAGTATTAGAATTAACCACCCGAATGACTCGCGCTTATAATGAATAGGTTCAAGGAAGATAACAACCCACCGACGGCGGCGGGGCACAGTCGCTGATTTCATGGTTTTCATAATACGATTTCAGTTCAACTATCTCACGTTTCGTTTAATTGTCGGGCGGGTTTAGGGAGTTGAATAAGCTTACGTATTACGCATGTTATAACGAATTTAAGTTGTTTATACTCGTATGGAGTATAATTTAGCGGCGAATGTGTTATTAATTATTATGTGATATTATAGTTAACTACCAGTTTCGGTGGTTATGAACGTACAAAATGTTCGTTGAAAAAAAAAACACGTATAGAACGAAAACTTTATCGTATGAGTCGATAATTGACGATTTAAACCGAATCATTATCGAGATCATAAGAATCCATTAAATAATATATTACAATAAACACTGCACTATATTCAAGTACACAAATTACGTATGAAAAGTGAATTGTTACGTTCGTTTCAAACAAAATAAACTCTAAACTACTTGACATATTGACACACATAATATACACGCACGACGCACCAGCAACTTGCATTCAACAATATAAACTGGTTCGATTTTTTTTTTTTTATCTATTGTAAACTTATTCGATCGTTGTTCTTAAAATGAGCTGTTAGTTAAATATATGAACTACTTAAAAATACAAAATGTAATCCGTCACACAAAACTGGTCGAGTTTAATATATGTGTGAACCAAACATTGAACCATAAAACTATATTTTTACCTTGAAGATTTTGTCTGGCAGTGAAATGATGCAATAAGTAAAATAAACGTGACGTCTAGTAGTTGATACATTTTACAGACGGATAGAATACAAGATATTTTCTCAGAGCAAATATTATTACAGAAATTAACTTTATGTGTACAACGAAAACAACTCTGTGTCATTCATTTATTTTCATAATTTTATAAAATCATAACAACAGAAGGTATTTCAGAAATGCATACAGACAGAATAATACTTTTTGTTTTGAACATATCAATACTCGACGATGATTTACTAACGGAAACTATTTAATCAAAAGCAATAACAAGTGGACTTAGGTTTAAAAATAACTAAAATTTAAGCAACACATTTATTTTAATATTTTTCAGCTTTTTGCAATATTAACGAAATAAATCTTTCACATAATAATTATACTTTTTTAAGTTCAAAAACGACGCGTATACATAATACTTAATTTCCTTTTGATCATGATTAGTTCTTAAAAGTTTATGATATTAATGAAGATCGAATTATATTTTGTTGAGATTTTTCTTTGAGTTTTTTGATCTTCTACTCGATAGTCTAACCAATACCATGTTAATATTTAACACTTTTTAATATACTATATTCATTATTTTTATATTTATTAAATGGTCACAGATAAAAATAATCAAATCGTTACAAATGTTTGAAACCTATGAACAAAATATATAGGTAATTAAGAAATAATATGTTTTTAAATTAGTAAAACTGTAGGATATTAATTTTCTCTAAGCAAACTTAATATGTAGATTTTGAATGGATTGAGAATGACTAATTGGTTTTATACCTTGAAAGCCATGGAAATATTTTATAATCTTACTTACTCATATACTATATTAACGACACTAAAAAAAATTAAAAATCTTTTATCGACATTTTTTTTTACATTTCTAAGTTAGAATTTTAGTGGAATTCTACCATAAGTCAATTGAATTATAACTCAAAATGTGTATAAAAAATAATTGATCTTTAGATTTTTAACATAACTTAAAAAATCGCTAGAATAATATGTTTCAAATATTTTGATGAAAGAAAATTTCTACCAGATTTAAAGGTTAATATTTTATAGGACTGAATAAAAAAAATGCTACCGATATTTTAATTTTGAATGACAAAATATGGAAACAGTATGTATTACATAGAAACTTTGTTCAGTATATTTTCACTAAAATGAATTATCATTTCTTTAAAATTCAGTATACGTATTATCAAAATATTATTATTATTTTGTCCGAGAGCCGAAAAGACCAAGGACGAACTTCCAATACTATTATCACACCATGCAACTTACTGAACATATTTGTTTCTAAGCTTTGAATTTTATGTCATTATTTTATTTGTCAATGTAAATAAAATATCAAAAACTTAATATTATGGTGAAATACGAAATACTAAATACTAAATATTAATAAATACAATTTTTTAAGCTTCGTGTCTACGTTTTTATAAAATATTCATTAAGTTCAGTCTTAGCTTTACTCATAATTCATACAATTCTACAATAATATGTTTATATTGTTATATATAATTTTATATTGATTAATGAGATGAATCAACCATGAAATATTAAAATATTAATTAGTTACATATTATTCAATATTTAGATTAGAATTGAAATACAATTGTGCAACAAGTGGGCGGCATTATAAGTATGTAATACGTATACGGACAATATTGATGACTTTGCTTATCTGTCCTTCCGATCACTCGAGCTTGAAACGTATTATTAAAACATTTTTTTTTTTTTTCATACACTTTTTGACATTTTTCCAACACTTGCTATTCAATGTTGCAAAATATTTTGTTTAGTCCAAAATGTATATTGTATGTTACGTAGAGTCATAAATTGAAAAGTACACAACTAAATGAGTGTTGATGGATTTTTTTCTTTTTTTACTTGCCACGGACTCGGTCAACCGATTTTATTATATTTTTTCCGAACGCTATTTCGAAAGCATTGTCTTGTTTACGCGAGTGGGTTGCGGACTTGCGGTAGGCGTATCAACAGTCGACATAACGTCGTAAAGAACTTTGAACGTTGGAAAAAAGTAGCGTTTTAAACAGACGACGCGCAACACGTCATTAAGACCTACGGATCTCTTAGTGTAATTATTAAATTTAAAATATCTCCAAGGAGATTCGACGAATCTCAAACGCCGTTTCGGGAAACACGACTATATGTACGGTTTTCGCGGCGAACGCCCCGAACGTTTTATGGAAAAACAGATCGAAAAGAGGCTGACGTGGATTCTGACGACGACGCGCACCTGCACGGCCGTATCGCCGCGACTTCCGGTACGCTCGGACGTGAGGTGTGGCGATTTTTCGAAGGACTCGGGTGAAAACGCTCGCCCGTATGTATAAAAAAAAAAAAAAAAATACGTTTTAGAATGTGTGGCCGTCAGACTGTGGCGCTCTTGCACAACGTACCGCGATCGCCGCCGGTGTGGAAATACCCTCAGGCCAACGCAGCGTTGACTACGACAGACGCCAACGAGATAGATTCCACTGCACACACACACACACATGCATGTACATTTACGTGCGTTGGCGAACTTTTATTTCGCACGCTTTGCGTCCTGGGGCGAAACGGTTTAAAATTGCTGATATTATATATTATATATACGCGTCGAACATCCGCGAAATGGCGGTGACCGCGACTGGTATTTTGTGCACTCCTTTCCCGTACCAACGACCACCGGTATTATGTATTATTATTATTTATTACATATTGTCATTATTATTTTACGGACGATATTACAGACGTATGTAACAAAGACCAGTTTAGTGGGCCCAGAGCGAGTGTATAATACGTGTTATTATTATTATTACATAACGTAATAGTGATAACGGGTAATAAGAGCGCGTCGAATACAAATCCCACAAAGGGCCTAGTATTAGTCCCCCGCTGGTTCTTCTCGAATATTACGGTTTCCGTAGCGGCACGACGAGAATGCAACGTTGCCACGAAAACCGTTATCGTATTTACGGGCTAGATCGATTTTACCCGAGTTGTGGTCAGCTTTTAATATACATATATTATATAAGCTTAACTGTGCTCAAAATATTAGAAAACGTTCTCCAAACTAAGAGCGTTATACGTTTGAATTTTTTCAATTTCGATTTTAAAAATTTAAAGTTTTTCGTAGTGAACACGATGTCTACACCACGTCGACGAACTCTGACGTGAGTTGTCTTTTCCCAGTCAAAGTTTTTTTCACTCGATTTCGTCTTCCAAACCATAGAAATTCGCTCGTTGTCGCAAAGAAACGTCAGCAGGCTTTTTATAGTGTTATGGCGCATTAACGTGTTTGTATTATTACGACTTCGAGTATAGCGAGATCATCACGTCACTCATTACATATATAGGCGAACAAGACTTTGCAGTATAAAATATAAATCGATCCTTCGCTTCGCTCACTATTTATGAAAAATATCTTCTTAGGCGATTTCTTTAGCACGTCCGTTCCATTTTTAACATTTCATAACGTATACGTTTCAATCGTTAAATTTAAATCATTAATAAAACTACTCGTTCATAAAAAAAAATGTTAGTTTTTAAATGATATTCATCGTTTTTAACTACGTATTAATTATAATGCAATGTTTCAAAGTTATTAGTGTAGTAGTGGTGAAGCGTTGCGGAGTTTTGTAAAAATAGAAAAAATCTTTACAGCTCCAAATGGTATAAAAAAATTATCCGTTCAAATCCCCCGAGAAAAATAGAGTATCAAATCAAAACGATTGTTTCGCGTTGCGGTGCGCAAATTATCGGGAAAAAGGGTCGAAAATTCGAATCGTTGAACAATAATTCTTAGACCGTTTCTATTTTGCGGTAAAAAAATAGCCTGAATCGCGGATTAAAGGTCGCGATTTCGAAACATTTCGTGTTACTGTGACCGTCGATCACACCGTGTGTTAAATACTACACGACGTGTAATTTCCAGTTCTCCTCTCTAGAAACTCAGCAAATTTTCTACAGAACATCAATATGGGCGGGACGTTTTTCACAGGAAGTACGTCGCCTCGAAAGATCGTACGATGCGTGTAGTACCATAGGTCAGCGGCACACAGAATGTGCGGCTCGAGTTGGTACATCGACCGACGGTTATATATGGGTATATATACATATTTTATTAAAACTATAAAAACAAAACCATTATGTTTATGGTTTCGTTCGTAAACACTTTATGTAATCGATCTATGACATTGTATTGCATAATGTCGTACGCGATTCTTATCTGAAGACTTCATTTACGCCGTGATCGTGGGAGGCACGCCAATATGTATTGTATGTCACATTGTACGGTATCTATCGAATGTTTTTGAAACCGAAAAGACTCTTGGCAATCCTGTCTGTTACCGGCGCGTTCGAAGAATACCGACGACGCGATAGAACGCGTGCTGTCGGCCTTGTGATTTCGGTTACAGGTCAAAATATCTCTTGAAAAATCTCTCTAGTTTAAAATATTCGTTATATCATAATTATTATAAATATTATACTTGATTTTTCGTATAAAACGTTGGAATCGGTGAAAAAGTAAATTACGATTTACTTACCTCTTATTATTTACCAATTAATTTCGGTATATATTTATTAATATTCGTATATGAAAAATGTATGTTAGCACAATTTACAGAAACGTTTAAAAGTTTGTTTACCTATGTGACCGCGTGATACTCGGAGAGTGTAAAGAAAATCATGTTCATCGCAAAGCACGAGAAACTATTCCATTTTTCTACTACAAGACAGACGTTTTTGATCGGAGATATTTTTCAAAGAGATTTTAACCATATATATTCACGTAATTATAGTATCACGACTTGATACGTACACGGATTCGTCACTATGCACACTAACGACTACCGATTAGAATATTAAACCACGGAACTCTTAAAACAACACTGAAGATGTCTTTTTTCACATAAACTCACGGAAGTCCATTCGTCTTCTGAGCACGCGTGTACATTTAAATTTTTTCTAAACGTAAAAAGTAGAAACTAAAATAGAAAATAATTTGTGAAATTAATTTTTATTTTATCTTATGAATCGTACACGGATTTTACTCATAAACCCTACGGACAACAATGGTGGATCCAAGGAGGGCAAATGCTATATACCTCTCTTGAGATACGTATTAGCAGGTACTATAATACACTCAAATATCCAATTGAACAAGACTCAACACATTAGTATTGGAAAAATTTCAATTACTCTTTGCCCTTGAACAATATCCGAATCCACCACTGCCAACAAGTTTACTGAGAATATTATATCGCCATCACAAATCGCTCTACGCATCCACCACGTATATACCGCAGACGTGTTTTTAAGAAAATAAAAATATTATAGTTTTTCCAGAAATTAAGAAAAATGATCAAAAAACTGAGTAAAATCGGTAAAATCGGTAAAAATCCGCCGTAAACGAGATTTTCACTGTTCAGATTTTAGGTATTTAGTCATAAATCAAAAAGTATTGAAGCTAGAAACTTGAAAATTTTATCCAATATCAAATACATACTTTTTTATATTGGACAAAATTTTCAGAACAATTATAGCACTTTTGACTTAAATATAGAACTTTTAATTTACCAAATTGTTTGAAAGTTTTTATGTAATATAATTTTAAATATTTGACAAAAAGTTCTGAAAATTTAATATGACCTTACTCATATACCTACTTAATTATCCTAACAAAAATTCAAAAATCGTGAGTCAGGATTTTTTTTTATACACACTTTAATAAATTATTATAACTCACCAAAAATTATACAAATAACCGTAAAATACGTAAACAGTATTTAAATAATAATATATTATATTACACTGAAGCTTTGCTCAGAATCGTTTAATACTAAAGAAATGAGTCATCATTTCTTTAAAACTTAATACATTCATCACCAATATCTTGTCCGAGGACTGAAGGGACGAAGGACGAACTTGTACCACCATCATCTCACTTACCAGCTTTTTTTTATTTTTTTTTTATTTATACGTGTGATTTCGTGTATCTCCTTAAATTGACCATACGTAAGTCGTAGTCTATGTATCACTCGACAGCACCTCTCCCGTCGTCGTCGTCGTAGGCACAGACCGCGGTCACACGTCGAACTACGCGCCCCATAAATACGTTCACGCACTCGTCGCCGCCGCAAGCACGTAAATCCAAAAACTAAGTATTCCTATTCGCCACGATTGTGTTTTTCTCTCCGTTTTCTACCTAAGCCTTGTTCGATTAATAATCGTTATATCGTCGCGAACAGCCGGATGTTATGCGGGTACGTAATATCGTCAGAAAAGGACGTACGACCGCCGTTCATCACCGACGTGTGTTGCACAGTATCGATATAATATAATACGATCACTCGTACGTCTGTGTGTGTGGCGCAATGCAAAAGTAAACGTTGACCGGTTTGATATAATTTATAATGACTTAAAAGTATGAGATGAAGCAAATCGATCTCTCGGATTTATCGTCACGTAGATAGATTGTGTTGTAGCTTTCGACGTCACCCGTTATTATGTCCCTTATAATCACTCTATAAAATAAATGTAAAAACAATTTTAATTGGGGAAAAAGAAAATATCTTACTTGATTTTAATCGATGCAATAAAACATATAATAAAAATAAAAATTTTCATAACACATTATGTGACGTGATGATTTAAAAATAATATTGTAGGTACAACCCAGCCGGTGATACTCGCTTACGCACGTACAGACAATTCTACATGAAAACCAGCGACTCGTTTGCTTACAACGAAAAAGGTGAAATCCTGTTATTACAAATTTTGACCCGAAAGTTGACGACTCGTTTGCGCCCCAATTCGCAATAATATCAAACAATAATAATGTTTATGTATCTTTCACGTTTCGATAAGATATCGTGCAATTTGGTTACTATTACAACCGGTTCCTATCGCTTCATCACAAGTACATTATTAATTATTATGAATTTACCAAAACCACAAAAAAATTTTAATGAGTATCGAGAATTAAAATTTGGTGCTATACTATTATTTTTGTGAATTATATTCTAGAAAATTATATTCAACCTGACTTTGATTTTCCTCTAATTTTATGGAAAATGTCTATATTATAAAAGCGAAAATGAAAACGTTTGAAAGCAATATCTGTAACTTCGTAAAAATTCATTGAATTCCAGTCAAATTTTTATTAGAATTATGTACCTAAACGAGTTCTTTGTTTGGGTTATTAAAAAAAAAAAGTATTAAAAATCTATGTGCGCAAACGAGTTACAAAAAAAAAATGCTAACCGGTAGCACCCAACTTAATTTCTACGTTTCAAATATTTTACTATAACAATATAAACATTTAAGCATTAATTTTTAACGTACTCTATACTGTTTGGAAAGTAGTCTGTATTTATTATAAGTGAGCAGTATAAGATAGTTATAATCATAATTTTAACTTTTTCCACTTATCGATATATATATTTATGTATTAAATTACTTTAGTTACCTATTACCGTCAATAATTTATTGGGTTTAATTTTAAGCTGTTCTTATCGACTTAAAATAAATAAATAAATGATAACGTAAAGAAATGAATAACGAATAATCTAGAAACAATTAATCTTAGTTAATTCATACATTATATTTGAAAAGTGATGTTTGATAACACTTAACGTATAAACTTACTTAGGTGAAAACAGCGTTATAGTGTTAAAGTTTAAACTTAAAAAGCAGTTTAATAATTATTTCTATATATTTGAAAAACGATCCGAGGGAATCCGTTTAAGTACCTAAAATCTATTAAAATCTAAGACCATTAAATTTGTTCTCGATAATCGTGTTAAAAAAAAATGTTTTTGACTATTTTACACTTTTAACCGGCTATCAAACAATGAAACACTTTACACATAAATTTTAAAAAAACTCAGCGCTTTTATGATTCTGTTCTAAAATTCTGAATAATATACAACACGCGGAGTTCAAAAAGATACGAATAGACGTTTTAAATCGGTGGACTATTATCGTTTATCGCGCAGATAGAAATGCATATCGTGTTGTGGAGGGTAATGTATATATTTCGTTTTTAATATTGTCCGCGTGGGTTTCATACTAAATTTTTGCGAGTCGCGTATGAGTAAACAGGAAATGAAGAGTCATTTGTTTTGAATTATCACCCACGTTCTTTGTGCATACTTCAATAGAATCCGTGCTCTAGTACGCTATGAAAATAATACACTGCAGCGGGCAGACATTTTACTTTTACTATTTCGTCGTGCTCGTTTAAAATAGTGCTGACCAT
Source organism: Therioaphis trifolii (assembly GCA_027580255.1). Lineage (NCBI taxonomy): Eukaryota > Metazoa > Arthropoda > Insecta > Hemiptera > Aphididae > Therioaphis > Therioaphis trifolii. The sequence goes on along the minus strand of CM050405.1, from coordinate 57,035,259 downwards.
TATTTTTCGTTCTCCGGCGGTAAAATGTGTATTAGTATTGGAATTATCGTATTTTTCATAGCCATAGTCCACAGACATCTGTGCGGTTTGTGGTTTACCGTGTCAAATAACTTACAAGATCGGAGGTCTAGGTCGTTCTAAATTAGTTTTAATCCAGAGAGATTGTGTTATTTATGACATTTTTGATCGAATATCCGCGACACGACGTCAGTTTCAATGTCATTTTTGTTTTAAACGATACGCCTGAGTTCAATTTTTGTTGTTCCTGTTTTTTTTTTCTAGGTCCACAAAATATTATAGTAGTGTTCATATAGTTGATTGTGATATTTTTTTTTACATTTGCATAAAATCGTGTGAAAATAATCGTTCTCAACATCGTTGTTTTTAATAATGCAATCGTTTTGATTCAGCCACAATACTAGAAATAAAATGTTTGAATAAATAAAATCGTGTGATATTTTAAGAATCGAGTACATTAAATGTAATTAAATTAAATTAAATTTTTATTTTTATTACGAGATAAATTATTAGTATAACATGTTTATTTGACGAGTCACAGGTCATTTCGATCTGAGTTACAGCTATTTTATCTACTATGATTACTCTGCCAGAGCCGTTGTTGTACCTTTACTCCTATTTTCATATGATATCACTTACGATTGGAAAAAACTCATCGCCAATGCCGCTCCAAACTACAGCAAACACAAAGGTATACCTGTAGATTTTGATATGATGATATTTTGATATAAATTAAATTGTACGAAAATTAATCGAAAACTTTTGTCTGAGTGCGAGCGTTTTTATTTAAAACTATTCGTTGTGAAATATCACTCGTTACGTTCATAAAGCGTTGATTGTGCAAACGGGTCGGTGATAATTTGATATCAGTCGACGTTTAATGAGAAACACACTATTTCGTACGAATATTGTCCACCGGTGTTCAACGTCGTTCGAGTATATACAATGCACGTACCCACTGAGTAAAAGTGAATGTGGCAATGGAAATGCTTGGAGATATGAACGTACGAGGATTTCTGGTCCCAAGGATTCTGACGCGCGTGCATTTTCATCGTGTGGAAATAATATTATATTTAGATTGTCATCTTATAGTGAGCTATACACATTTGTTCGCTGGATTTAATTAGAATATTTCAACAACATTGAATTAACCTATTTAACTAGATTCGGTTTGTTTTCTCGTTATTTGTGCGGGATTCGATTTACAGAAAAATGTAACCTTCTGAGATTAATGTCTTAATATGATTTATGTCGCTGTCTTAAAACACCGACTATTTTGTCATACCTACGAGTGATAACGAAAATTTCGGAATGAATCAAATTTTGATCAGTTATTTAATTGATAGTAGTGTGTAACTTTTTCACAAACTTAAAAAAATCGTAAAAAATTAACGGAGTAGTCTTTATTAGAGATTTAAGCACCCAATTTTTCCTGAAAATCCATTTCAAAAAATAAATATTTTGAAATTTTCTACCAAATGGTACAGTAAAATAAAAAATTAAAAAATTTGAATTCTAAAAATAAAAAGTGCAAATTTGTTGTAGCGCATGACTCGAGTATTTATTAGAAAAAACCGGAATTAAAAATTATGAACATAAAAAAGTTACTGCATTCGTCAAATAGGTCTGACTCACTCTGTGTTTATCTATGTACTTTGAACGTATTATACTTTGCATTAGCAATGAATTATGTTATGACCAATAGAATGTTGATCGAATTTATGTTTTTGATGAATTCAACGACCTCGAGTGGGCCATGAAAGGTCTAGTTCTTTTTTCTCGCTAACCCGTATGACGCGGAAGACCGGCGTCGTTACAGTATACGATTTGTGGCACGAACTAACTATAACTAACTCGACCGACGGCGCGACGACGACCGCTTTCTTATTGAACGTCCCTGAACGCTATAGTCGAAGATCGTTTTTTTCAACTTAGTTCGAAGGAAAAAATAATAATCAACCGATCCGAAACCTTGAAATTTCACAAATTATTCTTTTTTTTTTTTTTACGTACCTTTGTGCAATTAATTTACAAATATTTTACCCAAATCATAATACGCGATGAGTTATCGAAATCGGACCGTTTTGTAAAAAAATGGTACTTAGTCGTTACAACTGCTCGCACACGAACGCGTTCTGTCGGGCTTATTATATTTTTTTAAATAAACCACTAAGCACCTTAATTTTCTTAAAATTCATCTGATTGTACGCCTATTCGGACGTTTAGTGGTGGTAAAATATTGTTGCACATCAATCGAATATTCACTTTATACCAGTTGTGTCCCCAACCGGTCGATAACAATCGACTGTTCGATCGTTGTAGTGCTAGGTCAATTGTACCTAATAAATACAAACAATGATTAATGACTTTGTTATCAGTCAATCGAATTTGTCTCACTTCAATTTTTGATGCAACGAGGTTTCGTGAATACATTTTTAACGAGTGGGAAATAATTGAACTTTGAAGTTCTGTGTCATCTACAGATTAAGAAACCGGTACCTATTACGGACAGACGTGTCTCAATCAAATTATATTACAATAAATTATTAATATAATCAATAATAATGAACTCGACAGACTAAATCTCGATAAGAAAATGACAGACAGTCTTCATGACGTGACTGTAAATAGAAATGTTTCTAATTGACAAAAATATAATGGTCAAATTTCCTTTAACGAAAGCACAGGTGTAGATACATACTACTAATGTGCTATTTTTTTTGTGGGTGTAATTTCGATGCGTAAATAATTAGTATAAAACCATGTCAAATAATTATGTAGCTATGTCGATTGTAACTTTTTATTTATTGAAATACCTACGCATGATATAACGGTAAACGTTTTTATGAAATTACTCTGGTAAAATAGTCGTAATGTATTCTTATATACGTTGCAAACTTCACACGATTCACTGCATTTATACGCTTAGTAATATTAACACTACATTACCTGTTTCAGTTTACGAACAAAATGTCGACGAAATAACAAAATTATAATATAATGCAGCTATTGCAATAAAATATAAACTGTTTAATTGAGTATTATAATTAGGGTTGTAAAGTTTTTTAAACGTGTGTTTAAAATGTTTTAAGCAAATAGTTATGTTTAGACATTTTATACATAAACTATTAAAACGTTTTATTTAAGATAAAAAAAAGCATTTTACCCTGGTATGTGTTTTGTACATTTTGAGATAATTTGTATAAATTGATAAGAATATTAATTGTTCACTAACTTTGTACAATTTATGTAATTAAATCAATTTTATTTGTCTTTGATTAAAAGTCAAAACAATTTTCATTTAAAATTTTAATTCATTATGTTACAAATTTAAAATACTAAAATTAACTATTTCAATTAATAATTATTTGTACTATTGACTATAAATATGTAATATATATATATATATATATATTCAACTTTATTATTTGTTTTAGAATTTAAGTTTTAACTAACGAGGATTTTTGAATTTTGTTGCGATAAATTTATACTTTCCCTGAGCTCTAAGGTAAAAAAATGATTGTGTCTGTACAAAAACTGTTTATAATTTAAACTACGGAACAAATAAAACATTTAGAACAAAAAAAAATCGTTTTAAACTCGTTAAAAAAAACATTTGAAAAAACCGTTTAAAACAAAAAAAACATAGTTTAAAACGTTTTTTTTAATTGTATTTTTTTTTTTGCGACCTGATTATAATAGACTGTTGACCTTTTTGCGTGTAGATAAGTTATTATCTTACTCGTCAATTGCTCTCTTTACAAAAGTATACTAGCTGACGTTCACAGTATGACAAGTATTTTTTTTTAAAGAAAGTTTACTTATATTTTGTACGTATGTATTATACCTCAGAAAAGTAGTTTTAAATATGTATTTAATTGTTTTGCTTCAAATAGTCACTTGTATTAGCTGACAATCGTACATTTGATATAAGATCACTCAAAACAAAATAAAAATTAGACGGCACACGTGGTTTCAGGAGTTCCAACGTTCTAGATAAAAATTTGAATCTCCAAAAGATATCGGTTGAGTTGATTGACATTGTTTGGTCGTTTTTATCGACTGAGGGTTGGGGATGAATAGTGAAAAATAATGCATAGCGTAGCGGTCATTATTTATAACGATGAAATAGAACAAAAACAACCGGATTTTAATGCATTTTTTTTATTTGACATTAAACAGGAATCCAAAATGGGGTTCGGTTCCAAAGATGAATGGTGTGGAACCGTTGTCAAGTACAGCATGTTTTTGTCCAACTTCGTCATATTCGTGAGTACCGTGTTATCATTTGTTCGTCGTAAACACATAATTAAAAAAACCGATTTATTTTTTTAAATATGTTTACACTTATTTTTTTAAGACATCAATCGTGGTTTGTATTTTTTTGTAGATCGGTGGCATCGTCCTGGTGGCCATATCGGTGTACACGCTGTTCGACAAATCGTTCATCAAAGAGCTTTTGGGCACAAACCTGTTCACCGGAGCCGTGTACATACTGATAGTGGCCGGCATTTTGCTGTCGTTCCTGTCATTCTTGGGATGCGCAGGCGCCGTCAAGGAAGTCAAATGCATGTTGCTGACGGTACGGCGTTAGGTTACGATCCGGCGTCACGCACAAACGGACAAACGGTGACCGCCGTCGAGCCGCCGTCGATTACGTTGCACAGTCGATTGCGGCACACGACGTGGTTGAATCGTCACCGTCCGTTCGTCGTTTGTGTCGTTGAAACGATCGAATTCGAAAATGTTTTTGAATGAAAAAAAATTTCGAAATTGAATTCGAAAGGGTCGTCGGGTAGAGGGTGGATTTTGTTTGATTATTATTTTTTTTTCAATACGTGCCTACAACGTTAAATCGACTAAATAGACCCTGGAACGTAAATCTTCATTAGTTTCTTCGGCTCCGCTAAATTAACTACTAATGTCCAGAGAATCTGGAAAATAGAAAACGCGTATTCAACAGATCAACTAAATGGTATTATGTTTCGCTTATAGTAAATGTATCGATCACCGAAGTGATATTACTAGAAAAATTCAACAAATTTTTTACGTTCATGGTTTATGAATTAACTGGGTTTTTTTTCGAAAAAAAAAAAAGAATAATACTGTTATTAGAGAAATACAATTAAGAATCCTGAATAAATTTTATGTTTCATTTATGTACAGACTACAGAATATTCCATGGCGATCTGACAATAAAGATTTAATCTACACAACGTATGAGTCAGAATTTTTCATGCGATATTTAAAACACTATATCACGCAAAATACATTTTTAATGAGGAAGATAATTTTCCGTCAGTTTCTGTCGACGTGAATATGTTTTAAATGTCAATCACTATTACAGACTATAAACGCACATAAGTCATTTTCTTCGACAGTGATATGAATATCCTAAGTGTAGAGTAACCGCATGGATCTTAGGTGTATACTGAAAACTGCACTGCTATGACTCCGCACTCCAGACCAAAAATGCTTTATTTTTATTTTTTTACTATAAAAAACAATTAAGTATCAAAACATAACGTTATAAGTAGTGGTACTCGTTTTAAACATTTATACAACGTATAATATAAAAAATATAGATATAAAATATATTATATAATGTATTTATGTGCCTACTTATTTGCCATGAAAATGCGGTTCTATTTGAAATTCGGCTTCTATTTGGTTGGGGTCGGCAAAGTAAAATAATACAAATTTATTCATTAAATGGGGTTAAATCGCAAACGTCAGACCATCGCGAGACACTCTGTGCACAGTGACATAATAATTTATTTCGTCATTACTTTTTTCATATTATTGATTACCTTCTCCGTAAAAGATTTCAAACAAAATTTGAATAGCAGCATTAACTTGTGGTATAATTACTGTCTAACAAGTTTAAAATGTGACCTCTTCATATTAATGAAAGTCAGCAGCGGTTTCTCGAGTTCCTATGTGCATTCTTTGTCAATAAAGTTTAAGTCCTACATCGAAGTCTCTTACGAAAAATGACGTAACTCAGTTTTATCATTTTCCAGTTTGTTCGGTTATTTAATAAAGTTTTAGATTCTGAACGGAGTGAAGAATGTATTGATTTTACAATGATGTGTGTTTTTTTTTTTTTTTTTTTTTTTTTATTTTTGTGTCTGTCGACACGATTTGGGGCAGTAAAAATGCTTCGATTGCCTTATATAGCAACTTTTCTGAAAGGAAAGTGAATCTAGTTGGTACTTTGGGGGGTCAAAAGTTAAAAATTTTCAATATTTTTTTAACGCGCCGGGAAAAACCCTTAAAAAATGAGGGAAAAACGGTATATTTTACGCAAAACCAGTTTTCGACAAAATCAAATTTTTTATTTTGCTATAACTCAAAAACTAATCGATGTAAATACTTGAAATTTTCACCAAATGTTTAGATTAGCGTTCTCTATACACCGTTAAATTTTCAAAGTATTTTGACTTTTATTGAGCTAATTATAGACAATTGAAATTTTCAATTTTTTTAAGTATTTTTTTTTAAAATAACGATAAAATTTTTTTTTTGCCAGAAAATCTTGAAAATTTAATACAAGGTTTCTTATAAGTTGTTCCATAACTGATAAAAAAAAATCCAAAATCGTAAGTCACAATTTTTTTTTATAAGTGCTCAAAGTTCCAATTTATACGAAATATGTAAAAATTGCGAAAATTTGCAAATAATTTTGTTGTTGAAAAATCGTAAAATTTTTTTCTTTTATAACAAAGTTTTGAAAATTTGGTACAAGGTTTTTCATTAGTTTTTCTTCAATTATCTGCAAAAAAAACTCTACCGGATTCAGACAAAAAAATTTTATGAGTGTTTGAAATTTAAATTTTTACAAAAACACGTTAAACAACGGTTTAGCCTCAAACGATTTTTGCTATTTGTTTTTTTTTCAAAAAGTATAAGTTGTAGAAACTTGAAAATTTTATCAGTTGTTTATATTGGCATTTTCTTTATATAATTTTATTTTCAAAAGATTTCACTCATTTTTAATCAATTTATAGGCATTTGAAATATTCGATTTTTTTTATTTTTTTTTTTTATAAATGTTGATAAAAAAAATGTAGCTCGGACGAAATACTTGAAAATTTAATAGAAAGGTCCACATAAGTTGTTCTAACTCCCATTCAAAAATTATAAAAATACATAGGCACAATTTTTTTTTATAAGCAGTTGAAGTTCAAAAATCGACAAAATTTGTCGAAATCACAAATTATGTCGTAGTTGAAAATGTATAAAAAATGTTCTACTCAAAGTTAAGAAATGAAAATGTATTACAAGGTTGTTCATAAGTTTTGCTTGCAAAAAGTATAAAAAATCTCACGATCGGTTCAATGAAAAAATTTTAACGGGCGTCTGAAACTGTAATTTTTACAAAAATTCAAGCGATTTACTATAAACATATTATTCACTGACAATTCATCTTCGTTCAGAATCGTTTTTTTTTTTATAATATAAAATAATGTCCTAATCTATCCTATAATGCCTAATCTATCAATACATCTCGTGTATCCCACCCAACTCCTGTATCTCTACTCATCACCATAATCTTGTCCGAGGAGCGGAGCGACGATGGACGAACTTCCACCACCATTGTCTTACCGGCTTTTTTTTTCTTGTTTTCCACTGAAAAATTTCTGATAGTGACATGCCAAGGAGGTTATATAATATATATATCGAAAAATCATACGAATCTCAAAAGTGTCTTTTCCGTCGAAAAAGAACGAATTTTAAGCTTCATTAATGTTTATTTGATAACTAAAACTGTCATCGTGAAATAAATTTAAAAAATTTAACGCAGGATCACAAACTGACACTTTAATCTGCCAACTTGAAAAGCTTTTTAATCAAGTAACGTACTTCTTCGTCATTGACTTCGATGTCTGTATATGTATATATTGGTCGACTGCTGGAGAACGTTAACTCTTTATGGCACGGTGGGATATATTTAATCCCACCAAAAAAATTGCTCATTTGGCACGGTGGGACAAATAGTACACCACCAAAAAAATTGGTTTTTCTAATTTTCGGTCATCCGTTAATTTATTTTAGAACAATTTATACCTTCCCTGTCATATAATATAGTTCATATATATTCATTCTCGGAAGGCTATCATTATTAGATAAGTGTCAGCAAATATTTTCAACACTTTATTTTCGAAAGTTTATACATTCTCTGTTGCTTACTGGATCATCCGCTTTGATCAACTTTTTTTTTAAATCGATTCCAGATGTGTTAAATATTATTAAATAAGAAAATAACTAAATGAGAAAACACAAACAAACTCTATGGAAAAATTGACTATATGGCATAAATTAATAATCGATATTGCACAGTGGGATTTACGTTGTCCTATCAAAAATAACAATAACTTTTTTCATTATTATTATTTTTTTAAATTCAATTATAATTTTGAACGCGTGTTTAAATATAAAGCAGTCACAAGAGTAAGTCTGTGCAATAAGGGTCAATAATATTCTCAAAACTTCGAGCATGAAAAAGATAATAATTACCCTACAGTGCGTTTTATCGATTTCCGTCTTGTAATTGTTACAGTATTTCATCGTGTTGTTCATAATATTCATCGTGATGCTGGTCGGCGGAATCCTCTGCTACGTGTTCCGTCAGCGGGTACAGACCTCCATGGAACAAGAGATGCTGAGGAGCATAAGGCTGTACGGCGACGACCGTGCCATAACAAGAGCGTGGGACGACCTTCAAGAAGGAGTAAGACGCGACCGCGCGGACCACGTGCCGAGTCATCGTCGCTATTATACGTGCGGTGTTCGTTTGTGTTCATTTTTATTTTCGTCTCGTTTCAGCTACACTGTTGCGGCGTCACGACTTACGACGACTGGAGACAGCACAGAATCGGTGGCATCATTCCCAGCAGCTGTTGTCAAGAGATTAACGGAAAGGTGAGTCTTGCAAACACGAGCCTGTTTGAGGTGCACAGAACCTGAACAGCCTTAAAAGCAAAAAAAAAAATACTTTTCGTTTTATATGGTAAAACGTTTCAGCGTGATATGATATCTCAAAACCAATAAGGGCTAATCCTCGAACATTTTCTTTTGAAAGAATTTGTTTTGACGTCGATACTTGAATAATTATTTTCAGCGCAAAAATGGTCATTTGTGTTTTATGGAAGGCTCAAAAAGCATGAATTTATGAATGTATTTAAAGAGTGTGTTTTATTTTTCTTAGAATGTATTAAATAAAATATGAAAAATGTCAAGAAAAGTTCAAAACTTTAACTCCCCGTCCCTACATAATATATACATTTGCGTGGTTTAAGCTGTTTTGGTTATATGCGCCTCGTGTGACAAATAGTATAATATACTATTTATGCACAACATCACTGTGACATCATAGACCGGTACATTTCACCCGAAAATAAATTGACGAGTCGATCATATGTCGTTTTTCATAATAACATTTAATAGCATAAAAAAATATATAACGCAAGTGTTAGTAAAATTGTTTGTCAAGTATTATGCGTTTAAAAAAAAAAGAGCCACAAAAGCGGAATCTCTGAGAAAAGTCGGTGGTTTCGAGTTGTTTCTCTACTATGTTTTTAGATGTTTCGAATTTCTTATAACCGTCCCAATTTTAACTCGACACTCATTAATACTTCGTGTTGTTTGGGTACTTAAGTACTTTTGTCTACAGTGAAACATAAAACGTAATAGAACATATAAAACGACAGAAAACATTTTGTGTCATAAAATTCTCACAAAAAGAATACATTTTTATAGCTACTTTGGTATAAGGAGTAGAGTAGAGTAGTTAGAGGGACGTCAGGTAGAAAGATACCAACATAATATATTAGTCCTCTCATGGAATAATGATTATTTAATATTATGCACGACGTGTAAATGTAAAAAATTGACAATCCAAACATATTTCCCATTTAAGAAATATAAAAATACGAGTTCAAAAATAGTTTTTTAACTTTCAAAGTATATGTATGTCATTTTACATCAATAAGTATACCATGCACGTACGTATATATTATTACCTGCCCTGTGTTGGTCTTATTCTTTATCCACGTAAATGTTTTTGCACCGTTTTTACTTCGATTTGTAATTCTAATTAATTTGTATTGTAAAAATCATCGGAGTTCACCATTCAAACCTGTACAGTTTTCTCCGACTTTCAAGAATATCTAATTATTATTTGAGCCGTTCAATAGCTCACCTGCACGGTGTTCTAAAATATAATACGTATGATCTAATAAAACGAATCTATTTTAAGAGGTATTCATGAAAATAAACACTAGCAGGCGTTAACAGTGCGAAACGAATAGACATGGCGTCAAACATATCTGTTGGGACGGTTTTGATCGACAGAAAACATACCTTGTGTAAAAACGACAGTTTTAAATAGACAAAAGTATTGTTTGACAAACGAAAATCGTGTTTTTCGCGTGTTTTCAGAAACAGCCGTGCAATTTAAGTTTCCAAGCAAGTCAACAGATTTACACGACTGGCTGCCTGAACGTGACTACAGCTTTTATGAAGGAACACGCGACCACTGTCGGAACTGTCGGAATAGCCGTGTCACTGTTTTTGGTGTGTATATGCTTTGACTATTCAATAACATAGATTTTAAGGATTTGAAATTTATCGGTAAACAAATTTAGTTAAATAAGTTTACCGGTAAAATGTATGTATTTCAAATAGAAACCGGAAAATTGGGTATTTTTTTTTTCATATTTCAACATATTCGGTAAACACGTCTTATATATTTTCACTTTCTATTTTAATTAACTTTTCCTAAAATCTGGCATAAAACAACATCAAACATAATATGATTCGTTACGTATAAACGTTGATTCATTCAGAGCTTGAGGAAAATCGCTAAATATTATTAACGTCAGTGAAATTTACGTTTACCCGTTAAAATAACCGGGTTGATTTACTGCGCTTATATCTCAAATAAATTTACTTAATTCTAGAAAAACAATAATCACCGGATTCTTGAAACGTTCGGACGAGTTTCGAATATATAGTGAATAGTCGTGAGTAGTAATATTTAGATAGAAATCGAATATAGACTAGAAAAACCAAAATTTTACGTTTTTTTTAATTTTATTTATTAAATGTTTGAATCGGAAATATTATTTTTATGCAATATTTAGTATATCAAATACCGAATACGAAAAAAATTAATTAATCGTCTTCGTCGTTCCTTAAACTCCGACAACTATTAAATGAATTTTATCAATATTAATATATTTTTTAATAGTTTTTTATTACACACATACGTAGCATATGTATAAGTGTATGTTTATAAATTAACATACTCATCCGATATATTCGGGAGTTCGAAAAACCTAACCGGTTAGATATTATGGCACGTGGATAATTATTGGCGTCTTATTGTGCTGTATCATAAAAAAAATAACAATATTGTCTCGTCTGCTCCTATCATAGGAAAAATGAGAACTTCAGCTCGACGACGACGGTGACGTTTGAATTTCAGCGACCACGTTGCAATCTGTTTTGCTTGGTATATGGAAAAAATAAATATATTTATAATCGAACGGAACCCTTATTCTATCACAAACACATTATAGTGTGTTATTTTCGTGTAATTATTACACTATTATTCGTTCCGCCACTCGTGAAACTCGTTCAAAAAGGACAATTATTCGTGTCATAGAGGTTGACTAATTCGTAGAAAACACGAATTCACAAAAATATTAAACCATGCTCTGTTGGAGCGCATGTCTAATATGGAACACCTATGACTTCTATACGTTATAAGTCACGACTCAAGACTATTGCATTATATATTTTACGTGTAGCGAGCGAAACATCAAGTGTCTAACGCGATCGTTATCGAACGATGATGTTTACGTTTTTCATGCGTTTTTTTTTTTTTTTAAAGTTTGTTTTTTTTTATTAGAATATTTACAATCTATACATTTGTTTTGTACAATAAGTAAAATTTAGGATATACATGAATTTTGGAAACATGAGGGCTTGAGCAGGAAGGCGCACAGCTGCGACACCTGGAGTCATGCGTTTCTTATTACTTTTAAGTCGTTTGACCGGCTAATATTTCGCGATTGTTTTTTTCAGCTGTTCGGGTTGGCGTTCTCGTGCGCCCTGTTCATGATGATCGTTTAAACGGAGATACGTGAACATCGCAAATACGTTCAGCCGGGAAGCCATCGTCTCGGAATACAATCGTTTTAATCAATAGGGGAAAAAAATGTCATAAAAAAAACAAAAACAAAAAACAAAAAACGCGACAAACATATCTTCTGCCATATACCTAAAGGAATCGTCGTCGTGGCGTGTCATCGATTGTTTACACCGTCGATCGCCTCGGTGAGACGCGACGGTACGGAACGTGTCGACGTCTTCGATTCATAGTCATGTATTTACTAATAAAATTAAAATTAAAATTAAAAAAAAAAAAAAAAACATAGACCTAGAAAATAACACTAATAAAATCAAAAAAAATCAAAATCAAATCGTCACATTTCGTTGGACGTGCACGCAAATCACTCGGGGTTTTTGTCACTCGGCCCGATTTTCTCACGGGCGCCGTCTTTACAGTACTACTATCATAACTCCTTCGCACGCGTTTTATGAGAAAAAAAATTGTAAATAATCAAAACACACGTCTGAACGTTCGCATCCGTTCCAAATCAATCGTACCGATCAAAACAGAACGGCATAGTAATTGTATAACAACAGATGAAAATACGTTCTCACGCCTCGCGAATAATAAGTCACCGCGTCTTTCGAGTCACGCGCGACCGAAAGCTTACGTTTCACGGCGATTCTCTCGAACAGTAGTTTTCATCAATATATATATTTATTTTTTATAATTTATCAAATCATATTTTTTTTCCATCCACTCGTAATCGTATATTTTCCATCCGTCGAAAATCAAACCCGAAAAGTTACCATTTATATTTTTGTACTCTATTTCATTTAATATCATAAAAAATATCATTCACACACACACACACACACACACACACACACACACACACACACACACACGTATATATTTATGTATTTCACGTTGTAGTGTGTAAGATGATATATTATACTCGGGTGCCTATCGCGGCTGTTTACTGATTCGCACACGGAAACTTCGCGACGTGCGACGATCGAGCCGCAGTTACCATTATAATAATAATATTATCGTAGTGTGTAGATAAGTAGGTAATTCATCTACGTCGATCTTATTATATCGTATATCGTATGTGTATTTAAACATTGTACGTATATTTGTACAGCGATTGAACGATTGCGTTGTAAATACGGACACGTAACGTTTTTACATTATAACGTAATTATATGTATTTCATATCGTATCGCCCCACGTCTTAGTCCCGTCACAATGTCGTCGTCCAATGATCATCACTCGATTACGATTCGATTACATTTTACTAGACTATAGCGTACAACACGGCAACGTTCGTTTACAATCTACTTCCACGGAATTTGTATTATTATTTTTATATTTATACCATTAATATTTTTTAATACATTTTTTTTTTTTTTATATATGCAAATATACAAACGTCGGCATATACCTACGCTTAAAAAAGGTTACGCGTGCCTGCCCGTCAATCGATCGTCAAACTCTTTGTCGATGAAAAAATCGATCGTCGAATCGGTGGGTACGGGTTATGCGTATTATTTTTTGGCGTTTATTTTACGGATGTTCTTCGTTTTTCAAATATGTATACCTAATTCTAGTGTAATATTAAATGTTAGTTATTAGTTATTTTACCGTCTTTAAGTACCTATCTGATTACGTTGTTATTTAAACTAGTGATTTGTAAATTATTCACCGTGTTTGTTTATTAAAATGAACATGAAAATAAAATATAAACATAAAAACGCACCGTTGTACATCTACTTGTTGTTATACCTACAGTGTTTCTGTGCATTTCGATAGCACATATTATAGAATATTGTTAGAAGTATTTGCCTTCTCAAAACTGTTTGAACTTATTAGTCAATATTCCGGGTAAATCGAATGCATAAAACCAATGTAAAGTATTGATTTTGTTCATGACTACGAAAAAATATCGAAGGAAAAACTCGTATACTGCAGTGAACCTATTCGATGAGTACCCTATATTCCCGATGATTAATAAAGTAATGCATTTAATTGTCTGTCAAAATATCTGACTGAAATGTATAGAAACAAATATCTGCTGCTTGAAGTGTACAACTACTAAGTATAAAATTATAAAAATGTTCCCCAGTTTTGTACATATTATATTTTATTTTGATAATTGCTGAATTATGATTAACATCATTAATTATACTTAATGAATAAAACATACGTATTGGGTTACTTTTTCGTGGGTTTAAAATTCTATATGCATACGTTTCATTTTCAAATTATAATATTATATTTGTGCCTATTAATATTTTTAACAATATTTTTTCCCCAACACTTACATAACTAATTAAAACTTTTTATTTAAATGATGAAATAAATAAAATGAATAAATAATTAAATTACAGCTCCCAGAAAAATTGAATAGAAATAAAACTAAGTGGATCACATCCAATGAAGTCACTCTATCATCATTAAACTGTACACTAAAATACATTTTTGCAGTAAAATTATGATTTAATTTTTATCTCGCAGACATTCTGTATAGATACAAATTACAGTAACACATTAATGACTTTCTCTTCAAATAAATTTGGAGGGCTATTTCAATTTCTTTGGGTGCTTATCCCCTTCAGATCGCCTACATTCATGCTATGTAGATTCAAACGACATCAGTTAAATAAGAAATGCGATTATTTTTAAAGATAATTATTCTTAAAAAGGAAAAATGAACTATTCAACAAAGCATGTACAATAATTGCGCATAATTTATTGAATAATATTGTATGAATATAATATGATGTATAAATATAGAAAATATAGTAATCAATAATATTAAATTGTATGAATTTATAAGTGATTTTTAAAGTTAATGTTTATTTTACTTGAGTAAAGCATTATAGTTTAAAAAAAGGAAGTACTTTGCCCCATATGGTATTCAACACTCTTCGGACGAGTTAATGGGGATGTGTGTATTCATTTAAAAAAATATATAATAGATAATTTCTTTAGTTTAACGATTCTGAGCTAAGCTTTAGAATTGAAATATACCGTTTAGATGAAAAAATGTTTTTAAGTTAATAATTAAAGTGGAAAATTGATGTCAAAACAGTTTCTTACATAAAAATCGAAAAAAATATTTTTATATAAATAATGTAATGTATATAATATGTAATAATTTTATAAAAAAAAATCCTGGGTCGCGGTTTTTGAATTTTTTTCAGAATCGTTAGTGTTTGTCTGATATTACGATATATTTTCAAAGTTCTATTTTAAGACCAAAATTGTAAAACTTTTTTGAAATTTATTTTAAACCTTGAAGTGATACGTCAATAATATATGGTGAAAATGTCATGTTTTCAGCTACATTAATTTTGGTGTAATGGCGAAATTACCGAAGTCGATTTAATGAAAATGTCGTTTACGTCGAATTTCGCCGTTTTTGCTTCATTTGAGGCTGTTTTTCCGGCCACCTGGAAGTACCATCTACATTCGATTTCCAATCTATAGAGTTTGCGTGATGAAGCTTTTGGGCAAAGTTAAGTTGAGCAAAAATTTTCACCCGGTTACAAACGAAAATAAACAAATAAATAAATAAATAAAATAAACTTCATTGTAAAACCATTAGATCTAAAATATTTATGAAATCTAAAATATTTTATTTCAAATTTCAACAAGGAAATGTCGGTTAAAGACATAATTAATTAAGATTCGTTTTTTTGGTCCATGGACAATATGATTGCAACGAGTGTATCGAATTTCAAACAAATGATAAATCATTTCTTCAGTTAAAAATTTCAAAAACAAAGATTCAGTCGAATATAACACTGCTAATATATTTCATCATTTTCAGTCCAAGTGTCGGTAGTTTTTCTTAATAAAAACTTCATAAAAATTACATTCAAAACATGATAGAAATTTTATTCGCCAAAACATTTAAAACGTGTTTCCTCTAAACATAATGATTGGGTGTACAAATAATATTTAATAGGGTCTCTGTAAATTGCGTCCCATTTCAAATTATTTATGTAAATTGCGGCCCGGGTATATTTTTTTAATTTTTTTTTTTTAAATTTTTTGAATTGTATTTTTATTTTTAAACATTACTATTATGTGTGTATTCAATATATTTATAATATGCAGAAATTCACTTATATTTAAAAATGTTTTTATATTTAAATGTAACTAATTACTATTATATATTAAATTTATGTCTTATGCTGAAATTCACCTATACAGTTAAAATGTTTTTATTTTTAATTTTTAAATCATAGGTCTTTTAATTGTATTTTTTATTTTCAAAAATTACTATTATGTAATAAATTTATGTTACATGCAGAAATTCACTTATACAATATTACAGTGTTTACTGATACATAAATCAATGATCATTATTCATTACCCTAACTTTTTTTTTATTGTTATTGAAAGAAGTAAAATTGTTGAACTTGCCCCTTCAAAAAATTTACTTGCCCTTTACCGCCCCCCTAGAAAGAAAATTCTGGCACCGTGCCTGTTTAAATAGGATTCAATAAGAAATCAAAATAAAATATTTTATTCAGTTAACAATAATATAGGTCGGATGTCAATGTACCTATAACTATATGAATAGTTTTCAACCCTTATTCTCACATAGCAGAGTGGCGCAGTGGAAGCGTGCTGGGCCCATAACCCAGAGGTCCGTGGATCGAAACCACGCTCTGCTAAGAATATTGCATAGTTTTTTTTTTTATTTAAATCATTTTTACTTTTTTTGAGTAGAACAAAATATGTTGTTCGTGTGTTTGAAATAACAAGTACCTATCTGCATCATTTATATCCATTAAAAATGACAAACTTTTTAATATAAAATGTTGTTTTTAAACTGTTTTTTTTTTACGAAAATCAAATATATACATATAATATACTTATGTTTGTGTGTGTGTGTGTGTGTGTGCGTGCGTGCGTGCGTGTGTAAAAACTGCGTATAATGAGTAGCACATAAATAAATACCAATATATTTATCATAGATACGTGCATATTACATGTACACTGTATAGAAGTGTATACAGGTATCATATTATGACGTATAGTTTTTTAAAAATAAATAATTTGTGTCACTTATCAGTCAGCAGATACCTACCTGTATAAAATTACAATTTTAGAAGTTACTCATCAAACAAAAACGTTATCATTAATCATTATAATTATATAACACAACGGTACTTGTTTGGTATCGCCCCGCCAGTACCCCGTAAAAAATGTATCGCCCCGCCACTCTTGTTAATTATCGCCCTGCCGTACGTTGTATTACGCTGTTAACCACACGTATAATTTTGGTGATCCGTACACGGGAGCACACACCCAAAATATCGAGAGGTTATGGGGTTCTGCAAAGTGGGGTACCTAATAAAAAGCGCCGTGGAGCCAATAGAAATTTTTTGGAGTCCTATTTGACTGAATTTATATGGAGAACTCGTCTCGGGGAACAAGATGCATTTCAAGCTATTTTAAAAGATATATCTGAGTTCTGGCTTCGTTTGTAATTTAATTCATTTATTTTTTAATTTATAATTATAATACATTTTTAAAATTTGAATTTTATACTATTTTGAAATATTTGTGTGTTTATTGCATTGTTTTTTTTTTTTATTTATGGCGGGGCGATAATAAACAAGCAGGAGACTGGCGAGAGGGTGGGGCAGAAGGTGCTAGAGTACCGAGGCCCGGGCCTCTGGAAGGGGCCTGTCGTCTCGACTATTAATACGAAAAAAAAAAAATTATAAATATGTTCTATTAAATAAAAACTTTTTTGGTCATGTACAAATAAATGAAACAACTTTTAAATTAAATGACGGAACACGTTAAAGTAATAGCTCTGCTGCCGCTAGTAGTTCAATACGATACACTTACTCTCGTTCTAGTGCTCGACAGTCTATTTTAGGAGCTATCTTGAAAAATACCATTTTGACATGGTAGTATGTTTTAATTTTGTATATTTGTATAATATACAAATATTTTCTATATATTATTATCATATTACGATATTATAATGATTGCACAAGATTGTTCAATGTATGTAATTGGATTTTATTTATTGTGCGCTAATGTGCTATTTATAAATGTAATCGGGTTATATAAAAAAAGGTAAGAAAAAATCCATTAAAAAATCTCTAAAAAAGACATTTAAAAAAGATAAGAAAAGGAACAGCTTAAGGGTCTCTGTAAATTGCGTCCCGGGTATATTTTATACATACGTAAATTGCAGCCCGGGTATATTTTATATATACGTAAATTGCGGCCCCGGGTATATTTTTGTACATATGCCTATCTAACTATTTCTTATTAATATGTAAATTACGTCTAAGCCTTTTTTCCTCAAAACCAATATTCCCATTTTTCAGACTTAGGACTATAACTATAACAGACTTAAAACTATCTATACAAATATTATTATCATCAAATTTCAAAAAATACTTACACGTTTTAACTGTGCAACACCAACGTTGAATATCATTGTTTAGAAATTTATGAAAACGAAATTTGAAACCATCAACTATTTTCAACGTTTTATTCCTTTCACTTTTCATAACGTTCATTTTTATTAGATTGAAAAAAAATACTGTTAACTGTAGAGCAACCACAGATATATAAAACAACTAGATAGCCGACTCAACGAATAAAATTGAAGTCTAGAATCCATATGCGAACAGGGCAAAATATGATTGATTAATCCATGAAATCCATTTATATTATTCCATGAAATATAATTTTTCTGTGATTGAAACCAAAGATATAATATAAAAATGTTGTTTTATATATCAGTTATCTTTTTATATAGATTCGGATTGAAACACAATATTTCGATTATAATTTATAAACTATAAACTATAAAGTGCAATTCAAGTAATTCAACATCATGGTGGTTTCTTGTTCTGTGTCTGGTTGTGTCAATAGGAGACTGAAAGGAAGCAAAGTTCATTTTTTTTCGTAAGTACACGGGCCGCAATTTACGTATGTTTTAAAAGTACGCGGGCCGCAATTCACATAGTATATGACCATGACCGTACTTATAGGGACGCAATTTACCGACTCCGATTTAATACACCTTAAAATTTGTAAATTGATGTCAAAATAGCCATAGAATTATATGATAATATTGTTCAATGCTTAAAATAAAAATTCTGATCAACAATTTTTAAAATCTGTTCAGTATATTTAGATAAGTATACGAGTGAGATTATGTAAAATTTTAAAGTTTTATTACAAATTAATAAAAATGAACTTTCAAAAACGGGGTATTTTCAATATTCTTTGTTTAGTCCAAAAAAGGTTTTTTTTTTTGAAAATGTTGCAAAGTATTTTAAAATATGTATTTAGTATACAGTAACACTTTTAAGTTTCTGGTGTTATTATTTTTGCTATTGTGACTAAAAATCTAAAATCAATTTAATGAAAATCTTGTTTACGGTACACAACCGTTTTTACTCAATTTTTCGTTACGCTTGGAAAAACGAGTTGCCGGTAGATATTTTGAATAAAGTTCACCGATGAAAAAAGAATTTATATATAAAAAAAAAAAATTGATAATAATAAAAATATAAACATCGTGTTGTGAAACCAATCGATTCCTCACTCTACTCAGAATCTAGGTATAGTTTTATATTAAGCGTAGTGTTTCTAAGTCAACTACTTATTTGAATCGTTAAATTTGTGAAATCTTGATAAAATATCATAGCATCATTGAAAATCTGTAACAACAAGCGTATAATTTAGAAAAAGAGGGAAAACGTATCGATTACATTGGGAATAAAACTGCAAACCATTTATGTTTAATAGAAAATGAGCGATAACAATTTTCATTAAAGCCGACGATCTAAAGGAGAAATATTGGTGTCTGACCGTCTAGGTTATGAAATTTTAGATTTTTAATTTTTACTTTGTCGAATGTATTATGACAAGTCACAATATGGCTGTACACTCGCTGTATTTTATTGTACGGCTACACGAACGAAAGCACGTTTTACCCAACGCCTTCAGCCGGTAATCACGCACACCAATGTCTACAGCTGTGCGAGTGGTAAAGTCAATATACGCCTTGAATATTTTTCATCTTGTATAAGTTTAATAATAATAATTGTATGCCGTTTACACGGTATATCGTTCCTATCGTTCGAATATCAAGCCTAGGCTTTAACCAGTTAAAAAGCTAAGTTACTTTTAGTTAAATTAATACAAATTAGTTACTTTTTTTCTTTGAGTAACATATATAACAAAACGAGTTTGATGTTTATCCATTTTATGCACTTACTTTTCAGTTAAATGATTTTATAGTCACATTGAGTTATATAATTATGTTTTGTACAAATTATTGTTTTAAATCCAAAAAAATAAAAAATATTGGAAATATAATTTATTAAATTATAATACAGATTACATAAGATTATTTTTGTATGATCATAAATCCGCGAAATGACGTGTATCTTTGAATATACATCAACGATACTAAAACATAGTAAGTATAACAGTATAGTGAGTACAATTATAATATACTATAGAGAGTAAAGATAATATATTGTAATTGTTCGTAAAAAAATTTAAAATAAATGAATTGACTTTTAACTAGGTTACGTTACATTTTTTCTCTATTCAACATGTCACTTAAATAAACTGAAAAAAAGAAAAGTAGCTTTTAATTTTAAACTTGACTTGATTTTTCTGTAATAACTTAACGAATTAAAAAAAATTGATGACTTTCTCTGCCTTGACTATTAAAACATGTATTTACGTAGGAAATATGAGTATGTGATAAACTGATAAAATTATAATTATAAATACACTAAACAAACAAACAAACAAAATGTACCCAATTTCAATAGGTATTCAAACCTCTTTTTTTTTGTGAAGCTAATAATTACAGTCTATAAATTAATGTTTGTACAATATAGTAATTTTTAAATTTATTTATTATTTTTTTTAATAAATGTAATAACAGTGTAGGAGGGCACACGGTAGTGCCATCCGGTAGTAGAAGTTAGTATGTCTCTGAGCCAAAACCACTTTAATCTTTTTCAAAAACCGTCAGAAACTTCACGGGAATTTCAAAACTTGTTAAACACATTATTTTAGTCACACCTTTCATTCCTTACGCAGCAATATTCAACAATTAGACATGTGAGACAATTTTGTTAACGCTGTTACTAAATATTTTATTAAATCATAGTAAAATAATGTTATATTAGTTAGATGCTGTTGAAATTGTAATGGTCATGTGTTACAACCTCATAATTTCCTAACAACTGTGGTTTTGAAATCAAATAAGATATCGCACGGTGATCTGTTTCTTATGTGACACAAATTATCTTTATACAGATTAAAATAAGTGATTTTTTAAGTGACTATACTACTGACTTTAACTTCAGATCAGCCTACTCGAATTGTAGTGAATTGAACTTAAATGAATCCATACATAACGATTTAGAATCATGCACATTACGTAAATATTAATTATCTCAAATTCCATTTTGATTAAAATGAAAAAAGTTTTTTGATTTATTTTAGTGTTTGGATTTATTAAGATTACATAAAATGAATAACAAATAAACCAGCTACATTTTTGTAAACTCAGATCTGTTGTTAGTTTTGATTATCTTTTTCATTTATTTCCATTTAACTATTATCAATTAATGCTATATTATTGATATTTTTAAAAAGAAGTTTGAATAGTCACTCAAAAAATTGAAGAAATTTCCTTAAAATTTGGAAAATTAGAAAAGCAAAGTTGACTGATGTAAACATAGCCACAAAATAAGATTATTGATTGACTTATCAAGTAAAATAATAAAATACATAATAGAGAATAAATTATATGTCTACCTATAACCACAATCAATGTACAAAAAAAAAAATAAATAAAAAATATGGTACATATTGAAAACTAAAAGTAAGGGAATTGGAAAAATCAGAAAAATACTGATGACCAGCATTTAATCTTTGACACAAGAAAAAAAACAAAGGTTATCTGATGGACTAATAGCAAATGAATATAATGCAAAAAAAAAACAATTAGTTTTCAGGTAAATTATTATTAAGATTAATAATACACTAGATATTTATGTAAGCATTATATTTATCTAACACAATAGAATTCGTAAAATTTAAGTAAAAATAAAAAATTATTAACAAACTTTTGACAAAAAAAATTGTTGTTAACAAGGAAAAACAAGGTATCTAGTATTAAATGTAAAATGTTTGTAAAAGTAACATATTTAGCATTTTAGTTTGTCAAATATACAACAAATATTCATTCAATACAACTAATATACATTCAATATTATTATGAAATCATTACCATCCTTAAATTATTATCAGTGATAATTCAAATGTACAATATACACCAGTAGGTACCTAATAAAAATATTAAATTACATAAATAAAACCGTTATATTATAATATATATATATATATATATATATAAATGTATACAAAACTTTATATTTTTGAAACTTCCAAATGAATCTTGTGCAGATCAATAATTTATTTTTAGCTTTCTTGGTGAATTCTTCTTTATTTCTGGAGATTTTCCTAAAAAAATAAGATGATAATTAATAAACTATTAGTGAAATAGTGTAAACGAACAACTAAGTAATTTAGGCACTAACTTTCTGGCGATTAGGTTTTCAACTCTACCCACTAAATTTTGCGTTGTCAGTAGAGGTTGACTGAGATTTTTCGAGTTCAATAATTCTTCGGTGTCTATATGCTCGAGGGTATTTCTGTATGAACAGATAATAACATTTATTGACACGATTAAGGATTTAAAGTTTTCTACTGAGCTTAAAAACATTTGAATTTCGATTAAAATGCTTACCGGATGTATCATGGTTCTACTTCTCCTACACGTTTATACGGTGTATACGTATCAGAAGATTTGCCAAATAAATCTCTACCTTCTAGGTTTTAATTCCAAAACGTTTGATTTTTAATACGAACGCATTTCCATAACAAATATAGATTTTATTTAATGGTGATTAAAAACCTAACGTACAACTGGGATGCCTCTAAAGTTTAAAATAATAACGATAACAAAGTTTGTCATCGAAAATCGATATTTTTTTAATCTCTAAGTTGAAAAATTAATTATTATATGTGTGCACAATATTCATGTTATTTCTTCCTCGACGACAGAAACAAAACGATGGACACCATAGGTGGATGTTCGATTACATCTGTGAGTGTGTGTGTGGAGGGGGGCTTGACATTTTTACCTTACCCATTAACATGAGAAACATTTTTTTTAGAAACGAGCTCTCTTCTACTAGCTAGTTTTCTTCATTTTATCGGAGGTGCCAAATAATTTAATCATTATTTATATATGTACATTTAAAAATACTTTTTCCATTGAACGAAATTTATTGAACATATTGAACTCTCGGTGTAGCCATCAGTTAAGTATAATAAATGGATAAAAACATTCCGAATGAGCTTGATTACGTCTTGGGGGGGGGGACTGAAGCCCCTTCCAAGGCCCCCCATTTATTTACCTATAGCCCGTATTGGACGCGTCGTATCAAGATACTGGTCCTCACGTCGGCGGCGGACCCGGTGGGATTAATAAAAGCGCACATATCAGCCGAAAGCTCGTGTCTCTAGCGACCGAGTGGTTAGCGCGTCGGGCCGATGGTTCGAGAGCCCGTGCAGTGGAAAAAAAAAACGAGAAAAAATCCACTGTGGGTGATGATGCTCACTACCTACTTTATACTGTCGAGAATGGTTCGTTATCGTGATAACACGGTTAATTAGTCATTGCCAAATAAAATACACGTTTTGTCGAACTGTGATAAATTCAACCTTTGGACACGCCGAGGCCAATATTTTTGTTTTTGTTTTTTTTTTTTTTGCTTTTTAAATTACTTATGCCGTTCGAAATGGTCAGATGTTAAAGTTTCTGAAGTAAGTTTTCAAGCTAATAAAACAGTGTAATAGCTTTAAAACATGCACTATTATAGTATTAAATAATTGGTCATAGATATCGTTTTGTGCCAATTTTTTTTACGTAAAAACTAAAACGGCCAACATTTCACCGTTGTAGCTTGTCACTCCATGTGGCACTCCATGCCCCTCCATAGACCAATGATAAGTGCTTTTAGTTAAATTATCATTGTAAGAAGCGTTTCGTTTTGAAAGGACAAAATTGAAAATAGTGAAAATTGAAATTATTTCAAAATTATATGATATGAACTGGCCGCGTTATCTCATATCAACTACTATATATGTACCTATTACTGTTGCCCCCCCCTTATAAAATCATGTTAAATACGCAACTGAGTCACAAGTCGTATTTTGAAATATTGTTTTTGAAATCAACTAACAATACGTTTCTTCGACACAGTTTAAAAAGCCAATATACGCTTGGTAGAATATATGAAAAAAAAAATTTTAAAATAGGTATCCGTCGACATCATGCTGACATGAAATAAAATTTATTTTATCACCTTGCAGATTTTTATTGTCTTCATTAGAGTTTTTCAAAAATATCTGCTAAGTATGCGATAATTCTTATTCGTCTCTATTTTATGTAATTCATCGAAAAGTCGTTTATCAAGTGGTCGCAGAAATTCTAGAATAGTTTGAAATAATTTAACATTTAAATAATAAACAATCAGTTATAAACAATAAAAATGCAAATAATAGATGAGCGTTCCCCCCTCAGAAAACGCCACCTTCAAAATAAATAAAAAATGCCCACAAGGGGACGGGGGCGCCCACGTTGGGAATCACTGAAATAAATAATCAAACATCTTGTTATACGTTGTTTTTTTTTCAAAGAAGAATGTGGTTTTTAGTACGCAGTAGAAACATTTGGCAGGATGTAGTGGATATTTGGTAAATGCATTACGGTGGTAGGGTAGTTTGGACTTATCTGATGTTAAGGTATGCGAGCCATGCACCGTCCGACCAACCACTGCTACAATACGACATTAGCGCGAAAACCAGTTTTGGTCGACGCACGGTAGACGTTGCAATGTACTGCGGCGTACGGACAACACTTGACGCATGCACGCCCGACACTGCGGTTTATACGATGTTATTTTTTCATTACACGTTTACGTCGCGTGATTTTCAAAAGAAACGTGGCAACGTCGGAGTGCAGACGTCAATCATTATTACAGTGTGCCTACAGGTCAAAACGTGTAAACGGACACAAAACAAACGGTTCTGGAGGGAAAAACTCGCTGCCTTGAATTAGTTGAATTACGTTTTCGAATTGATTATATTTTCTACTCGTGAACAACAGAACGATAACTTTTCAATAACTTTTCTATTCTCATAATCTTTAAACGCGTCCGAAAAAAAAAGTACGTACTTCGCCACATGAGGCGTTCTTGCTCCCCGTTAATTCGTCATTAACGGGGATTGGTGAATTGAATTTTAAAGAAATTATAGGCCATTTCTTCAGTTGAACCATTCTGAGCAAAACTTTAGACTTAAAATATACCACTGATATATTTCATACATTTTCGTCCAATTGTCAGGAGATTTTTTTTCAAAAATGTTTTAAGTATTTCTGTTTGGCAAAAACCACATTTTTGTTTTTATCAAAAAGATTCAAAACTCCTTATTCTTTTTGTATTCAAAGTTTTATTATGTTTGAATTAACCAATTTCTGCAAATAAATTGTTGAAGTTTAAAGTTTACGTAAAAACAATTTATTAATTAAAAATCGTATAATAATTTACTTAAACGCTTACTAAAAAAAAATCCTGATTCAAGATTTTTGAAATTTCGTCAGTACTGTTAGTTAAAAAAACGAATAAGGTTTTACATTGTTAGGTTTTATGTCAAATATTCAACTTTTAATTAGATAAAACAAGATTTAGACTTCCAAGCAACAAAATATTTTCAAGAATTTGAAAGTTCTATATATACACCCCGAAAATGGTAAAATGTTTTCGAGACTTTTGCCAAGTCTGTAAAAAAGGCCCCTTTGATATTTGGTGGAAAGTGTCTTGCGCCATTATTTTATTGGATTTGTGGATAAATATCAAAAATTAATTTTATGATAATCTTGTCTACTTTAAAGTTTCACTCAATTTTCAGGTAGTTTCCATACGCTATCGAGGGCATAAAAATTATCGAGAATAGAGGAAAATGTCTACTTTGAAGTACGAACTAGATAACATTTCTGATCTATAGAGATGTACACCATTGCAAATTTAAACTAGGAAAAATGGAAAATAAAGTGCCTGTAAATGTTAAGCAATGCGCCTAATATAACACCCAATATATTAATTTACACTACAGTCATCTTCTATGCGTTTAATAATGAGTATTTAAAAGTTGATCTACCCAATTATTCTCTAACAATAAAGATCTAAATTTGCATATGTGTGTGTAAGGTGAGTGATCACTGATCACGATGGCTTGCATTCTATAATGTTATTAATTTATGAAAACAATTTAATTGTCATCAATAGATCCATAAAACGAAATAATTTGCATTGAAAAATCCGAACCGAATAAACGCATTCGTAAAATTCGTCACGTAACGTGTAAGTAAACCAAAGTCGCATTTTTTTTTATTGTTTTAAGACACGTTCTTTATGATATTAAATTCGACCAGTCGAATAAATTGTCAGAGATGAACTTAAGTCTTGTGTAACAGGAATCAAATAAATTGTAGAGCATTTCATAGTCAGGTTTTTCGTTTTTCTCCAGTTGTCTGATATGATTGAAATATTTTACAAATTCTTCTAAAAAATAAAAATAAGAATATACCATAATAATTAGCCCTCATTTCACGACTTTTTTCTTTTCATTGTTTTGATTCACCCGGTAGACCATCGCACAGATCTTCCAACGAAATTTTGTTTTTCAACTGTCCACATGTTTTCAGATTAACAGGCTTTTTCAAGTATATCCCCCAAGGAAGCGTGCCGTTTATCAAGTACAAAAGCACGTAGCCCAGTGATTCCAAATCATCTCTCCGACTCTGTTCTATGAAATAAATAGATAATAAATACCTCATTTGCATGATTGTATATTAGTGTACAAGTGTGTACTGTACATCTATATACAACACACACACACACACACATATATACATATAATAATAAATATTTATTTATTTATTTATTTGTTTATTTATTTATTTATGTAAAATGTAAACCACATTAGAATGATCTATGTTTTCATAACTACATAAATCATACAATAACTACTGACCTATAAAATCAGAGATGAAATTTTTTTTCTTTTACTATTCATTTTGAATTAATTTATAATCCATAGAGAGGTCAAATGTAACTTTTAGACGAAGTTTACTAACTCGAAGAAGTAGTCACAAGAAAAAATATAAATAAATAAAACAATAAATCCTTTGATTTTTTTCGACATCTAAAATAAATTTATGTAAACTGTGTACATTTATGTAAGCATAAAAATTCCATTAAAATTGCCATGTTATACTGTAAAGAGTAATTAAACTAATTAGTAAATGTATCAAAATGATTATTTATTATTACTCTGTCTAAAATCACACGTTGGTATCTGTTGTACAACTTATATAATTGTATTGTATTGTAATTTTATAAAATAACTTATTAATGTGTATATAAAGAACCACTTATTTTTGTTTTGCCCAAAATCCAATGGTAATCTATGCAATTTCTAGACCTATATTTACATATTCGTATATTTATATTTAAAATATATAGGTATTCAAAACATTTAAAGTTTATTCAAATTGCCGTATTTTAGAAATAACCATAGTTCAAACTATTGATTAGTTGCATAGATGAACAAAATAATTGAAAAAATATGTATCAAGATATAATATATTAGATGCATCAATTTTTAATTCTAAGGTAAAAAATACTAGATTAATTCAATGTACATGAAAAGATATATTTTATCAGTTACTTTTAACCAAACCGTATCTTGTATTTTTTTATTTGAAAAATATAAAACAATCGGTATTCGTTTAGTATGTGACCTTCCGGTTGAAAATCGAATTTAGTGTGTGACCGAACTGTATCACAGGGTTTAGTGCAGTGTGCCCTACCAAGATGATTATCTATATTATAGGTATAGACAATCTATGCTTGCTTATTAGCATAAGCAATACTTGTATGTGTACTTGTATACAATACTTGTATGTATATCACTTGTATGCGATTATTTCTTCTGAAAAAACAGTATTAGAATTTTTACATGTACAAAAAGTGTATAGCTAAACATAATTTAATTTTATGCATTTTTTTTTGTTTTTTTTTTTTTTTACTGATATTCTGTAATAATGAAATAACCTAATTATACAATTTTTAATTTTAACTATTTTTAAATTAATTTTGAATGATATTGAATATAATCCGTAATCTGTAATAATAAAATAACGCTTAACTACATAATTCTTAATCTGAATGTTTTTAAATTAACTATCGGACCG
The DNA here is from genome assembly GCA_027580255.1 of Therioaphis trifolii. Lineage (NCBI taxonomy): Eukaryota > Metazoa > Arthropoda > Insecta > Hemiptera > Aphididae > Therioaphis > Therioaphis trifolii. The sequence continues at coordinate 57,006,709 of CM050405.1, read as the reverse complement.
GTAGGTCACGCATACAAAACGATCACCCTGTACGGTAGGTCACATACTAAACGAATACCAAACAATCATTACATTCATTCGTATATAAGGTAATTAAATATAAACGCAGCGAAACCTCTGAATACCGGACACTGCGGGACGCCAAATTATTATCCGTTTTATCGACGGGTCCGCTATTCAGAGGAGAAAAATAAAGTGAAAATGTTTTCTCCCCATTGAAATATCGGCATAGCGACGCGTCCGAAAACACGAGCGAAAAAGTTTTGAAATGAATGAAGGAGCTTCATTTCTAAAATAGTTGTCAGTGCGCTCGTCCAGTAATCATGTCTTCGAGGGCGACTGTGAATCATTAATTTTAATGGGTCAGAAAAGGGGCGAGTTAGCGGTAAATCATTTCACGAAAAAATAATCGAGAAAAAACGTCACAGTGCGAGTGTACACGACGAGCAGCGAAAGTAAAAACGTTTACGAGTCCGGGGGGAGGAGAGGTGATTTACCTATATTCAAATGGCACCTCGCGCTCATGAACATATACGTGCCGACCACGGCGGCTCCCTCGGCAAACCTAACGACGCGCTCGTCTGTTTCGGATTCGTAGTACGTCTTAGCCACCCCAAAGTCTATCAAATAAATCGTGTCTTCCGCCGACGGTTTGTACGGTAACGTTTGCAACGGTCGCCCGATTAAAATGTTCTCCGGTTTGATGTCCCTGTGGATCACTTTGCAACTGTGCACGTGCTCGATTCTGTTCATCTGTGAAACGAAAGTCGACACGATTGCAGAACGGATTGTACACAGTATTAGTGTGAGTATGGTCTTATGGACGTTTTTATAATATTATAACGTGAGCCACAGAGCAACAGTGATCTATCGAATCATCTGCCGGGACCTATGCGTGATAAAAACAAAATAATGAGTGCGTTCGATATAAATATAATATAAGCACACACATATTATACAGGGCCGGAGTCAGACCGGTTTTCTCGGGTCATTTATCCGGGGCCCGAACCTAAACATATTTTTGAGGGGCCCGGTTCTACAAAAAAAAAAAAAAATTATTTAAATCATGACCGGCCCGCGTCTATAAAAATTTTAATTTTAACGGGCCCAAGCTACAGCTTAAGTAACGGCCAATGGGCACTGCCATTTTGTTGAACATTTAATCATAATGTGTTAATATTAATTATATTAATATTGTGTAATATCATAATACTGTGATACATGACTTCGCAGTAAGAAAGGCAAGAAGAAAAACCCTAGGAAAATTTTAAATTTAAGGTTTTAACTATATAAGAATTATTTGTAATCTAAGATAACACTATTAACACTAACAATACCTATATTTTTCAATATTAATTTTAATAAATAAATATAAGTTATGGTTATCTATATTATTATGTCGTTTTGTATATTATTATCATTCAGTAAAAGTTATGATAGTCACATTATTTTATTTTCACCTAATAAATGTTTTATACTTTTTTTTCAAGATTTTATTTTTTAACATACATTTTTAGTTTGTACTATGTATATAATATTTCACATGTTTTCAATTTATAAAGGATACCAACCAATTTGTTGATATTTTATTTTTTAATTATAACTACTCCTATAATCTATACGTAAAACTAATATTTAAGGTCTTGAAGTAATAATTCATCTCGAAAAATTAATTGTTATAATAGAGGGGCCCGGATTTAGCTATAACCAGGCCAAAAATATGATGTGGGGGGCCTGCCTATATGCTATAATCACAATAATAACTATTTTAAATTACGCTGAAGAACACTGAAGAACACATATATTTTAAATTTTTGTGCTCTAATAAAAATTAAAATAGTTATAAATTACACCCAAAAGTTAATAGTCTAGTGTGTAATACATGTTGTGCAAACATTATGTTTTTAAATTGAGCCCGTCCTACTTTTAGTTCAACAAACCGATTTATTTATCAATTTACTTTTAAGCGAAAAATTGTATCATCGTAGATTTTTCTAACTGGGTACATAAAATATAAATTGGTTCAGTGGGTTTTATTTTAAATCGTTTTTAAATTTTGATAGATCGAATGATATTGTCTTTAATACGATGTCTTTTTTATTCTAAGCCAAAATAATCATGTAGATAAACGTGTACTTTCGTGTCCGTGTAATTATTTAAAATTGTATAAAAATTGGTATTTATGTGTAAAATAAAAAATAAGTCTTACGTCATATGCTTGAAAAACTGACGACGTTCGTACAGTTCACACTTGAATATATCACTAAAAGAAAGTCAAATGCAATGGTCGTCATAATCACTGAATAAGAAAAAGTAAGTCGGGTAGGTAATTATAATAGCAATAAAATAATTATTTCTCAATAGCGAAATATCATATTGTTAAATATTTATTAGTGTACGGGAGTTAAGTCCGAAGCACTCCAGCCCACCCCTACCGAGTTTCACCTATGCCCAAAGGTCGTAATCTATAATCATCGGCGATTTCATGTTTTAATTTTTATGACAGTTTTCTGCGGGCGTCTTTTATCGCATACATACCATTTGCATGGCAATCATCAATGTGGTTTTCAAAGAAAACCTCTTTCCGCAACGGATCAAGAGTTCATTGAGTGTCGGACCCAACATTTCCATGGCCAAAGCCATAAACTGCAACCCGATATTATTCATGTAGTATATTTCAGGTAAGCCTCGGATGCCATGATTTCTCTCTGTAATCAAATGAAAACTAACCTTTTCACGGACTCGGAATTCAAAGTTCATGCATTTTAAACCAATGTCGAATAACTCATACGTGCACTTACGTAATACTTGTATTTGCTTTTGCAAAAATTATAAAAAAAAAAAAAAAAAAAACTATTGTATCTAAATAACACTAGACGGCGACTGCATGATGGGTCATATCAAAAGTTTGAAACTTACCTATAGTGTTTGAATACTACCAGAGATTGATTAAGGCAGTACCTGGATGACATGTCACCTGATTTCAATTTGAAAATTGTTTATCTCTTATTCATATCATTATAGGTAATATTTAGAGTATTTAGACTAAAGTAGTAAAAAGTAATTTAAATGTAATGTATTTATTTAAGAATTATTTAAGCTAAAAGTACTAGTTATCAATGACACCGCTGGGTTTTCTTTTTGATTTCTCACGCAAAAGAAAAAAATGTCTCCAAAAGTAGTTATTACACCCAACAATAATAATTAAATAAAAATGTATGTAGAAAAAAAAGCATTCAGTGATAAAATCGGTTGTTTGATTTTGTATTCCATAACTGACAATTATTGATAAAAGTATTAAGTTCAATTATAAAATATAAAAAAGACATTTTCCCGTAATTAAAAGTTTTTTCTGTACGAGGTAATTTATATTTTTTTACGAGGTTTTTTTTTTTTTTTTAGTGCTCTAGCAACAAAATCTGTGAATCAGGCTCTGAATGCTATTGTTATTAGATGAATAAATTATATACGAGTTAAACTGAATGATATTTACTTCATCGACATTCTATTACTTTGAATTTATCATTTGAAAGCACATTGATTTTTTCGGGTTTTAATCTGTCTTGAGATGATCTTTTTATTTTTTTATTTTTACTTTTAGAGTCGTATAAAAGAATCAAACTACCAATATCCAAACAAATTTGTTCATGACTAGAGACCCCAAATCGCCAGTTATGATTTATAGAAACCAGAAAAGGTGTTCTGGGTCACAGAGACAGAGTACCTCCCAACCTCGTTTTTGAATTCTTTCAAATTTTTTCTTTGAAATCCTTAGTACCTGCGTTAAATACTGTACATTTCAGTCATCTAACTGTACGATTATCGACAGGAGAAATGTGAACTAAAATAAAAATTATTCACTATGTCGACTATCATTTATTTTTAACGAAACCAATTCGTAGATTATCAAAATATCCACACCAAAATAACTATATTATGAAGGTACCTACTGTTTAATGCCATATATTTGGATATTTTACGAGTATATTTAATCACGGAGTCGTGGACAATCGGCCGACAGACAAAATATCGACAATTTGCGGACGATCGGTCCTATCAGTATTTTGGTTGTTGCATAGGTTGATATTGGGTACCCTCCTGCAAGAACATTATCCAGTCGTCTCGGAATGTTTTTATTCTTTTACCTAACTTTAATCATTGTTCCACCGTTACTAGCGGAGTTACTACTCTAAATACAAAGTAAACGAAATCCCGTTGCCTAAAAACGTGTTTTATGTTCATTGATAAGGTAAAAATGTCACACCCCTCCCTCCCAACATAAGTAACCAAATATTCGCCAATGGGTTGTTGGTCAATCTTCACCGTCGGTCGATCGATTAAGACCCACGATAATGATTATACTCACCGAAGATTATCAACGATCATGCTCGTTCTTCGTGACGTGGTGGCGAGTACCTGATATTTCAATACCTATTAATGAAATGACACGGATTTATAATAATTACTCTTGACTCCGAGGGCTGCGTAGGCTTGGGTTTCGTGAATCAACTGCAATGAGTTTATGGGTTCCGTTTTAATGGCGACTAATTCGAACGTGTGGATGTTCCTTCCTGGCGCAGTAACGTAAAACAGTCGTTATCAAACATACCTAATATTGTGTGATTTGCATATCGTGTGATATGATGCGATCGGACTTTCGTTTTTCCGCGATAAACGAGTCCACTACAATACTCTGCCGTCGTGAGCAAAAACGCCGTGAGTCCAAAAAATAAAAAATAAAAATGAGGTAAAAAGAAATAAATAATTGTAAAATTCGGCTTGTGTAGATTAATATGCCGTATGTTTGAAATATTACTCCAAAAGTAGGTATAATTTAAGCAATAATCGAATAACTAAAACACCGTAAATCTTAGAAAAATTCGTGGGTACTATAGGTGATAACGCCGCAAATACACCTTACCAAGCATTAGCGCCGTAAATATTGTTGAAATTGAATATCGTTGAATTTACGATACGGCATTTTATCTTAGTACCTAACATAGAACAAATTATAATTGACAGCATTTAAGCTTAGGAACACAGACCGGTTTACTTAGAGCAAATCAAGTCGACTATCGAACAATTTGTTTTTAATAAACTTATTCGATATTATATTAGTTTTATATTATACAGTGCAGTTTAGTTGCAACAGCGTATCGTCGCCACGTTCAAATACTATAAATTGTAAATTTGTAAATACTGCAAATGCAAATACAACTATAAATTGACAAAATCACGTTTCTATCTAAAAATCGTTCTACGGTGACTTACGGCGTTTTTGCTTACGGCGGCAGAATATTATATACCTACGATTCGCGTGATAACGTTTTCACTGACCTCGGTAAATTTTTCCGAAATTGCCCTTTCCGATACAGTCGAGTGTGTTGAACACAAATTTACCTTCCAGGCCTCCGTCCAGCATCACGTCGATGCCTTTTTTCAATTCTTTGCGCGATAAACGCATTTCGGCTTTTAATCGCACGGTTCGATATTATATTTCACGATCGCGACACTGCCTACTCCGTGTTATAGTGAAAACAAAACGTTTTGGCGAGTTTTCGATCGATTACGTAAAGTGCATAGAAATAAGAGCACGTGGCTCGTTGGCACTTCACTCTCAGAACAATAAAACTAAATAAACTGCGCGGATGTCATAGCGATGTTAAAGTTGTTATTCTTGACTTGACGTACCTACGGCTAAAATGACCGGAAAAAACCAAAACTCGCGTGGCGCTCAATAAAATGCTGGTGTTTTCATTTTATGAATGCTTTAACGCGATATTTTTCAAGAATTAATATTTTATACCATGTCCATTGTTTAAACAGAATATACGTTCGCGTCCAGAACCGTTTGGCCATCAAGATAGATATATACCTAGTATTGATTTATAGAACTTTTTAATTCTACTTACTTCTTCCGGAACTTTAAAAAATTATTTGGTGTTACTTAAACTAGACCTAGATACTCACACATGACGAATATAAAATCTGAGTAAGTGCGTGTAACCATCAATGATGACACCACTTGCTATGAAAACGTTGTTACCGTCAGACGCAAACATTTTTAAATAAATTGCCTGTAGGTAATTCAAAATGGAGTAGTAAAACATAATAACAGACCGCAAAAAATTGAAATTATACCAAAAGTTTATTACGTTAAAAATTAATTTTACAATGCATACAAATTGAATAGTAAATTTATATCTAAATAAAATTTTGCATTAGTGTACTTAAGTCTAAATTATATAATTCACATAATGCGTTTGATACTAAAATAGTGATGATATTACACGATACGAACTTCAAATGGAAATATAATAATAAGATTCCTTTAAGAGTTTTGTTAAAAATAAAAGTTATAAATTATGCATAATACATTAATGCCTGTTAATAGCTATTAAGCATTAAATTCGAACACGAAGTAAGGACATACGAATTAAACCACAATATTAAGATAAAATGTATCATATAAACGATAATTGGTAGACATTTCAAATCATTTCGTTAACATCTCTGTAAATCAATATTGAAACTGTTTGAATCTAAAGAGTACAGAAAGTATTTTTCACCACTTACTATTATATACTACAATATAATATTAAATATTATTACTACTTATTATAAACTAAAATTTAAATGCATATTGACAATAAAATGAATGTATGCCAACAAATAAGCTATGTACGTAGACATAAATCAAATAACAATTGAAACCGGTTACATTTGAACGAAAAAAAAAAAAGTTTTCACATCCTCGAGAGTTAATAATAATATGTCAAAAAATCAAAATATTCAAATGACGTGGCAATCAAGTGGCAAAAAATTACAACTCGGCCAAAATTGCTCTTCAAAAGGAGATTAAAAATCAAACACGCGTACAAATAGGATTTTCAAAAAAAAAAGAAAAAAAATGGTTTTTTCGTTTCAAAATCGAAATCGTACGAGATTTCGAGCGATTTAGAAAAAAATTAGAAAAAAAAAACAATAAAAAGCAAACATACCGGTCCACGTCGTCGACCACCCTATATATATAGTATATTGTACTCACTGCGACCTGGGAACGTAGTGCTGTTCCACGTAGCGCACGCACGAGAGGTCGCCCTTGATCAGGGCCACGGTGCGGACGGTGTCGGTGATGGGCACGCCGGCCACCTCGTGCGCGTAGCGCAGGCACTCGAGCTGGCCGTCGATGGCGGCCGACACGCTCGTCTCGGACGTGAGCGCGCACCCGTTGCGGTGCGCGTACGCCAGACACGCCACGTGGCCGCCGGCCGCGGCCATCGAGCACGTCTGCTCGGTCCACGGACACCCGTTCCGGTGCGCGTAGTCCAGACAGTCGAGGTGGCCGTGGAACGCGGCCATCACACACGCGAACCGGTTCCACGCGCAGCCGTTCTCGTGCGCGAAACGCAAGCAGTCCAGGTGGCCGCGGCTGGCCGCGTACGTGCACGTCATCTCGTCCCACGGCACGCCCATCTGGCGCGCCGTCTGCAGACAGTCCAGGTGGCCGTGGAGCACGGCGTACAGGATGGGCCGCGTGTCCGACGTGTTGGCCGGCACGCCGTTCCTCATGTAGGCGAGCAGCAGGTGGCAGCACGTGCGCAGCAACACCTTCGGCCGGTTGAAGTACTCGTCGAAGAAGGCGCGCTGCACGAGCGAGCACGAGGCGTACGAGAGCCGGGTCAGCGACAACGGCATGGCGGTCGGTCAGGAGGATTTACACCCGTCGGCAAGGGATCGGGACGATCGAGAGGATCTGACGGGCGCGACGAGACGAAAGCGTCGTCTCCTCGGGCTATATCGGGAACGAGTCGTCGGGAAATCCGGAAAACCTACAAAAAAACACTACGCGTCAACACATACGTGTACCGTCATCACGAATCTTGTAAACTTTTTCGGATTGGGATATCGGACCGGTGTAACAGTCAAATCCCATCCCCCCTTACCCCCCAGTAAAATATCCTAGGATATTCTTTGCATGGGGGGTAAGGGGGTTAAAATTATACTACGACAACGGCAGTGAAAAATCGATTTGTAACGGCCGATTGGCGGGCTCGTGTTTTTTGGACGTATAGTACCAACTGTTATTACCAAAAACGACTTTATAGTAATATACGTATTGCTGAGGTCGGATTATAGACGGACATCTGAGGGGGGATCAAGGGACTACTCCTCCCCCCCCCAAAAAAAAAATTGTAAATTGCAGTGTAATAACAACAGCCCAGTTGTAAAAGGAATAGGTTCTTTAAATACTTCAAGTTCGACATTTTTAGATGAGCAATATACGACCTCTTTCACTCCATTATGATATCGATTCAGAAATCCTGGTAGCTGAATCAAAACTATAACCAAAGTTAATTAAAAGGTATAAAGAAGAAAATAATTATTGTGATGTTAAAACAATACTTGATCTTGATGAATTTTTCTAAAACATATATTTTAACTACTATTCCAACGAAAATACCAGTCCATATATGGATATTGGGGGGGCTGGGGAGGGTCTGAAGCTCTCCTAGAACGTTATCAAGCTATCTCGAAATGTTTTTATTTCTTTACTTTACTTCACTAACTGTTCCACCGTTACTAGCGGTGTTAATACTCTACATTTAGAGTAGCTAAAGTTTGTTGCTGAAAAATTTTTTTTATGTTAATTTGTAAGATAAAAATGTCAAGCTCCCCCCCCCCCACTTATGTGACCAAATATCCACCTGTGAATACCACCTTAAAGCGCTGGAGCAGAGCGTACTTTTTCAAGTCTCAGACGAATTAAAACTTACTTGAGAAACCATATATCCAATGAAAAACTTAATTCAATCGCAATATTAGCTATTGCAGGAAAGAAAGCTTCAAAAAATGTAGATATGTATACAGTCGTAGATAAATTTAATTCGATTCATAATAATAGAAAATAATATCATAACATATTTCATTTCATAATACTAATAGTATGTTGATATTTAAATATAAGGACCAATAAAGTTTATCTCTTTATTCATTTAATTACAATGAAAACCAAATTATAAATGTGTTTATCAGCAATGAAAAGTTTACACTTAATATTTAAGTTAATTTAATATTACTCATAAATCATTATTATGTTGTACATTGATTGTATGAACTATCAAATCAGAGTTTTAAACTAATCATTTCAAATTAATATTATCTTAAAAAATGTAAAATTAATAAAAACATTTTGTCGAGTAAGAATAATTATGTTAGTACTTAACTCAGCGGATGTGTGAGTAGCAGTCGTACTATGTACCCTATAATGAGTATACCACTTTAAAAAAATGTCTTGCCCAACATTGCCCCCCCACGAAAAAAAAATAATAAATAAATATGAGGCACGCCACTGCCTATATGACTGTTAAAGTTTACAGTTATTTGTCAGTTGCTGTAATATTATCATGTATAAATATTGGCTATTGCTTTATAATAGTCGTTTTGGGATAACAATTATGAGAAATACACAGACTACACTCCATATAGAGTTTAGACTTTAGACCTAGTCGTTGCTATATTTCCAACTCCGCCGTGCGGCCCTTCTGATTTGCTAGTATACGGCCTATCGGAAATTTCTCAATTACCCCATGGCTCAGCCAAAGTATCAAACACTAACCGTATACAAAGATTCCAATCCAAAGTCCTTCGCGTCATCACTAATCCCTTTCTATGTTTCAAGTTCATTCCAACTTCAATTTACCCACCGTCACTGAACTATCCAAGCTCCCCTATAAACGATTCAACAACAAATCAGCACATCGTTCCGATCCCTTTATCACCCAACTATCATCTGCAACTATTCCAGGAAATCCCCACAAAAGACTTAAAAGAAAATGGTGTCGTGACCGGCTTATCTAATATGTTTACTATAATTTATATATCTATATCTATAATACTCTCTACTACTTATAACTACTATGCATTTATCTTACTCTTATTTTTTTTATGTATAATTATTTTCCAGAGCTAATACCTTGAATTTAAAATCACGCTGAAGTACCTCCGCTGGGAGGCCTCTTCCCTCAGTCTATTCTATCTGTTTGTCTTATTTATTATCACTTATGTTTACAGTTCAAAAATCGTAACAGATAGCGTAATATAAAATTTGGTTTAAAAAAAAAAACCCATGGCCAATCCGTCCTTGCTTATTGTAGTGAACCAGGAGACTAGTCACTAGAGCTGGCGACGATGTAACCGCGCGGGGCTACGACCAGGTAGTGTTCGAGGCTTGGGGAACGGACTTAATCTAATTTTACAGTAAAATAGAGTCGCTATTTATACAAATCATTGGGCTCTATTTTACCCTTTCTTATACATTAATCGAGAAGCCGGATGAGGAAAACAGGTGAGTCAATACTAGATGCGGAGAGATAGTTGTTTTTGGCAAGGACTTTTAAATGGCAAGGGATCATAAAAATATGTATGGGCTTGTTATATCTTCTTGGAAATATTAATGTATGCGTAATATCGGTTTATTACAACTTTTTATATCTTCTTGGAAATATTAATGTATGCGTAATATCGGTTTACTACATTATGACCTAAGACGTCTAAATGTGAAATGAGTCACACAATGAGTCACTATTCGTACAATTTATCGGTCCAACAAAACCTAGCACAATTCGGACGAGTTGAAACGTACTGTTTTTAAAGAGTTCTGCGCAGGCTACAAACGATGTTTATATGCAATACACATTACACATACTATTACGTTTTAATTTCATCATAGATATCGCATAAAACGATACGATTTCGGGATTGAAATCCGCTTTAAAAGGATTAATATATACCTATTTATTTTCTACGAAAAATGCATTTCGTTTACATGTTTATTTGAAGAGGCGTAGTTTTCTGTCGGGCATTTATTAACGTTTACATTTTTTAAGTAAAATTTTGATTCTTATTAGCTGAACAATACAAGAAGAGCAATCCAAATTGAAATGTTTATCGTGTAACTAAATTGATAAGTAAATTGGAATAGAAATAGGTGTATTACCGTATAAAATAATGACAACTATAATTATCATAGAAGTTAGAAAAAATAACACAAAATGTAAATTACCAACACGGTGCCATTAATTTTGTCATGAATAAAAAAGTTAGTAGATACCTAATCAAAAGTTAAAATCGATATAACATTTTTATCAAATTAATCTTTTAATGGACGCGTGTAGAATTAAAATAACGAATTTATAAAATACTTTAAATTTTGGTTTTTAATAAAATTTTCTAAGAGTTCAGATTATTAAGTTATTTCACCATCACTAATTTGCAGAGCCGGATTAACATAGGTGCAAAAGGAGCTTTTGCTTCAGGGCGGCAAATTTTCGGGGGCGACATATTATAACTTTTGTAATACAAATAATAAATATCGTGCATGTGTTAAACTATTTTATTTTATGCAAAACTAAATCGAGTAATACAGGGTTAGCTGTCAAAAAATGACATATTTTCATTAAAATAATATATTATCTTATTTTTAAAATATAAAATTATTAGCTATAGCAATGAATAATATAATAAGGATGGACTAGTGCACAGTATAACCATGATTATAATGGCATTAATCACAGTTTACATACAATTTTGTAAAATTCTGTTATAAATAAACGACTTTTCTAGTTTTGTCTAATCGATTTCCAGTGTCGTTGACTACGATTTTTATCTTCGTCTCTTTGTTAAAATATACATACCTGCGCCTATTATAATATGTATACATAAAATAAATAAAATTTGACGTTTTCAACTTGTAGTAATTATTTGCGCAATAATATAATATGTACCAAATGTATTTTTATTAAATTGTTTAACATATTCATACAATATTACATGAAATACATAATATAATATTGTTTTAACGACTTCTTGATAAGAAATTTCATATCGAAAATATATTGCTCCAGGGCAGCATTGATCCTTAATCAGGCTCTGTTAATTTGTAAAATAAAAATAAATCGTTTTGCGAAAAACAAGAGAATAGAAAACGACTGAAAAAACCTGTGTATTTGAAGTTTAATATAAGTATAGAAAACTGACTGTATTATAGTCTTGAATGTGGTCGATATAAAATACACAAAAAAACGAACAATGACACCAATCATTTAAATAAACACACATGGGTGAGGTATAAACTTAATATAATACTAAACACTCAAAACGCTTGGAAATGATGTCGATTAAAATCTAATATAGGAGGCGAGTACAAAAGTCAATGTTCCAAAGATAATTTTTCCTGATCATTTGTCTTCAACAATTATACACAAGTAACCGTGTGGAATTTAGCTTAAATATTTTTTAAATTATGGAAAATAATTCCCTTTAAAATGTGTCCTTCGACAACATTTTAAGGAGCTATTTATAACCATTATACTTGAGTATAATCGTAGAATGAGATTGACATTATTGATAAATTCGGAATTCCATTAGCGAGGAATTTAACATTATGATGGAGATTTAATGTGTATAGACTTTTAGATTAGTAGGTACTGTGAGTTGTCTGTGAAAACATTTTAATTGAGCCTTAATGTCTCTTCATATATCATTTTCAATATTACAATATCTACCCACAAAACTAATGCAAACACATTCCAATTTCAATTGTATCGTTTTAACTAAATGTATAACTTAATGAACAGTTTGTTGACATTGTACGTTATTTAATCATTATACGTCCTTGACATTTTTTATTTAAACAGAATCGCGCATACCAACTAATGAGGTTTGATTTATACTTAATTAATTTTCAATTGATATTATTATTACAAAGATGTATTTGACTTTTTTAATGCGGTACTGTTTTACATGGGTACATACTAATTGAACGATTTTCGATAATATTTTTTAGATGTGTTGTTGGAAAAAACTGATATTAAATAAAAGTAAATATCAATAACTATATAATTGAAATAAATTGATCAAAAACGACCGCTGTGATAACAAGCACAAAGATTTCAGTGTAATTGAGACCAAACACATCAAATATGGTTTCGACTGTACTACACTGTGACAGAATTTGAATAACCTAAGCCGAACATGTTCTGTGGTTATTTATCTATACGGAAAATAACGAAAAATCGTGAGTCAAATGAAGAGTCAAAAACATTATAATACTTTTATTCTATTAAAAGTATGCAAAATATAAATTAAAGACAAATTAGTTTTATTCATTAATATTCGATTAAAATAGACAAATTTATAATCACAACATTAAACATCTATCCCGTTTCGTACAAATTTCAAGTTAATAATCTTTTGGAATGATGTTATAATAGAATTATCTCTTTCAGTGTTAAGTAGAACTAAAGAAAAAACATATCTTGGATCGTTTTGAAACGAATATACCTAAGGGTTGATTCATTCTCATTGTTGAAAAGTATCTATTGCATAAAACCGAGGACATAGAATAACATTAAGAACGAAGTAAAAGGTTTTAAGTAGGCAGATTCGAAAGTACTATGACATTCTCTAATTGTCAATAACAAACGAACCATGAACCATAGATTAATTTAATGATAATCACATAACTTTACGGTATGAAACATGGTTTTCAAACCACGTCAAAACAATTGTTTTAATCGGTCATATAACCATATAGGTACCAGGGGTGAGCCAATTTAAGTTACTTAAAGGAACCCAGTGGCGTATTTACGGGGGAGAGTCCGGGTCTCGGCCCCCCCAGAAGAAAACAAAATTAAATTTACGTCTGAAATGAAATGTACTATATAATAAAATAATAATTATATTTACAAGATTCCAGACTCAAATACAAAATATATTATAAAATTGCATTTAGAAGTCATAAATGACTTATTACGTAAGAATAGAGGAAGAGAACATTAATTTACTACCTACCTATATTATTATGTATATGTATATATGTATATATATAACTCAGAGTATAAAAAATATTTTTTGGACCCCCCCTCCCCAGAAAGAATTTGAAATACGCCACTGAAGGTACCTATACTAAACATTAAATAATTATAAAATGTAGGCCAGAAAGCAAAAGAAAAAAAGGTATTTAAAACATACAAATTACAAATAGTCGAAATGTATATTCTCATTTTTTATTAGTTATTAAATTATATAGGCACCTACACTATAAAAATAAAATAATACCCTATATTCTACAAATACGTAATTAATGAAATATATTACGTTTTTTCAACATTTTCTGAAGTGAATTTTGTTTTTCAGTTTTAAAATGTTTCTAACCATAGGCGTGCGCAGAATTCAATTTACGGCCAAGCTTAAAACAATTAGTGCCCTAAAACTTCGGACAAAGCCCGAAAACTTTTTCTCAACACATCAAAATTAATTTTAATTCTAAATTAATAACAAAAGAAAAACCCGTGTTATAATTGTTTACATATGGAATCAAAATTTATGTATTAGCAGGTATATAACATATGACTGTTAGTTATTATTAAAACGTAGATAGTTTTCTCTTGTTTTTGAAGTTACCTAGTTAAAAAATATATTTCAATTCTTCAAAATACATTTTCAATAAATTTAGGTATTAAAATTTAAAAAACATAACCAACAAATTTTATTAAAAAAAAAAAAAAAGCATGGTTTAATAATTACAAATTATATAATAACAAATATGCAAATATCGGCACCTACACGCATCCACGTATTTAATTTTAATGTTAAATAAATACAATGCGTCGTCACCATAAGTGCCTAAGAGAGATGTATTAACGTTATTGATTGGTTTGGGTGTTTTAGTAAATCAATTAGTGTAAGGGTAACCTACGTCGACGAATATTTTTAATTCGATCACTCTATGACGACAAATAGAATTTCTACGATCTCCACGAACATTATACGATAATAACTGTGTAGTATGTGCCAATTACGATATGCGTCACAAAGAAATGAACACGTAACAAAATATTCGGTCGCCCCAGGAATCGTTCGACGGGGCCTACGCTCGGCGCCGGCAGAAAGGTGTGGCAGAAGGGGCACCTGCCTCGCACTCCGGCATGTTAAGGGCCCAGCGCCTTTCGTGTAATTTAATGATTTGTCAGCCTAAAATTTTGTTTTTCAAACTAATTAACATGTTCCGTTTATTATGCGAAAATTTGAATGGTACCTATTTTAATATTTAACTTTAATATTATGTTCCGTGTGTATAGGTAAGACACTTTTAGTAAAATATTTTGATGCTTTGGTGATCGAAATTCAGGGACTGGAACCGGAACCGAAAGAACCGGTTCTGGAACCGGTTCTTAGACAACATCTAAGAACCGGAACCTTAACTGGAACCCTATTTTAACATATAGAACGTTTTCCGGTACTTTTAGGTTTTTATCGGTTCAAAGAAAAATCCCGATATTTCAAAAAACTGAACATTTTATTAAAATTGGGTTTTGTTATAATCAAATATTGAATAATTATTTTTCGTAGAAAAATTTTTGTTTTGTAAATCTATATGGTATATTAAAATTTTAACACGAAATAATCGTATAATAACTATATCGAAATAATCGACTATGATTAATTTACAGCTTACAGTGTTTACACACATGCGGGTTGCATTTTTCATTATAGTGAGCAGTGGCGAAGTTAGGATTCTACATTTATGTAGACAAATGTAATTAGTTTTTTCAATTAAGTATTGAACGAACAAAAATAAACCCCTGCAAACGTAGTGTGTAATAATACACCGTTCGAATGATAATAAATGAATGTGTATTTTATAATTTAAAATCATGACAATCATATGCTATCGTGGTTCTTAATCTTTTATAAATCAAAATAATAAAGTCAACCCATAAAGGCCCGATGCACACTTGCGTTAATTTAACGCGCGGAGCCGCTGCGGCGCGGCGCTGCGATTGCGGTGTGAAATACCCACAATTTATTATTATTAATTATTATTTACGTACTGCACACAATGTCATCACAGCGGAAACGCTGCGGTAACGCGCGTTCATCTTGCGTAGGTACAAATTTTTACGCAAGTTCTTATCGCGCCGCAGCGGCGTCGCGCGTTAAATTATCGCAAGTGTGCATCGGGCCTAAAATTCCTAAAATTCATATTGTAATCAGTTTAAAAAAAAACTGGGTACACAATGTCTCTTTGTCTCGTATGGTAGCTTCGCCACTGATAATGAGCCATGTAACGAGAATACTCAGAATAGTCAGAAAAGTCGAACAATTTTGTGTATTTTCACGAATGTTTACAAAATACCTACGATTCGTAATCTACGAACAATATCCAGAACTTTTTGAGCTGTCTAATAATAGGTATAGTATTCAGTGTTCCAGCAACCCAAGTTAGCGTTGAAAGACTATTTTCTGGCTTGAAATTTGTGTTATCGCCATATAGGTGTAACATTTCAGCTAAAAATTTAGAAAACCAATTGCTCGTGCGTACAAACATGCTAATTGAAAAGAACAACAAAAATGTGCAAGTATCTATTTAAATAAATTATGAATGTTATACAATTATAAAAATACTGTTTTACTTAAAGTTTTTGAATTTGTTTTTATATTATTTAAATTATTAGGTTGGTATGTATTTCATTGTTACACATTTTGTTTTTCTTATTCTTGTGACTTTTCTCTAACAGTTTTTGTCACTAATAACATTGCTAATCTTGTAGTATGTTTAAAAAATACAGTTATTTAATTATTTTGTTCAGATAATATGTGACTGCACTATTTGTTTTCTCGCTGACCCATGTACTGCATAGCAAATTTGCAGTCTGTAAAACCAAACCTTTTTGTAATTAAAAAAAAATTCTAAATAATAAGTTATAGGTAATGTTTAGAAATTTGCCTTTTTAAGAACCGGCAAGTACCGGAATTAACCGAAACCGGAACCCTTATTTTATAATTTTAAGAACCGGAATCGGAACCAGAACCCATTATTTATAACGTTTAAGAACCGAACCGGAACCAGAACCGAAAAAATCCTTAAGGTTCCAGTCCCTGGATCGAATACATATAATGTCCACACTAAGAATAATTAAAATTGTTTGGCTTGCTCGCGTTATCGTTTATACCAAATTACTAAGAGTTCATAAATTATTATTCCCTATCTCGTATATGGTCACAAGCAATTATTTTTAGTTGTTGATTTTATCATCATTAGGCACTGAAACTGGTACAGTGAAACCTCTGAATACCGGACACCCTTGGTAGCCGAAATATTTTCCGTTAATTAGAGGTATCCGCTATTCAGAGGGAGAAATAAAAGAGGTGAATACGTTCCTGTCCCCATAAAAACGTCCGCTAATTGGAGGTGTCCGTTAAGGGAGGTTTCACTGTATTTTTTTAAAATAATTGTTATCGTACTCTTAGATACCTGTTTTTCAATTTCACGACTGTCATTCGTTAGGTTAATAGCCGTAATGTACGTTTAGCGTTCTCCAACAGGTTAGTACTGGTTGGTACCGGTAAGTTATTGGACGTTTTTTATCTCTTTTTTTTTAATAAAGATAGAAGCCTGTAGTGGCGTACCAGAGGTACGTACCTAATGCGAGACATCCGGCATCAGACATTTACCTCCAGAGTTTTTTTTTTTTTTTTTTGTAAAATAATAAACATTTATAATATAAATTTGAATGAAAAATTAGTGCTATTAGTTTGAATTGTGTTTATTTTTAGGTTATCATTAAGTGTGCTTATATTATTACATTATAATATATTATATTATATTATAATATATTATAATGTAATAATATAAGCACACTTAATGATAACCTAAAAATAAACACAATTCAAACTAATAGCACTCATTTTTCATTCAAATCGTTATTTTTTCCTACCGAATAGTATAGAGAAGTTGCTCAAATCAATAGAATTCAAGGCGTCTCGTATAAGTCGTGACACAATATTATGTTCCCAGTGATACAATTATGGTAAAAACCATCGGTATTGTTCATTTTAAGCAGAAAACGTGTACCCCTATAAACTCAAATTCACAAGTAGTTGTGGCTCTGAACGAACCGAAACCCAAACCGAAAAAAAAATCTACCTCGGGTTCCGATCCTCCTCCTCCTCCTCCTCTGTTTTTATAACGTATAGGTACCAAAATGGTGCCGCGTACACTCGACGCGGCCGGCGGCAGCCGTGGCCGTCCGCGCAGAATGAATAAAAAAACTATTTCCGATCGCGAAAAATAATATCGGTGACGGTAAAACAAAATGTCGAACAATAAAAACAATAACTATTATAAATTACCTTGGGATCCGTCTGATTCCGAGCGTCGCGCAATCGAGCACACTTCGGGGACGCGTCTTTGCCGGGTGGCGCTCGTCGCGGGTGGGCGGGTGACCGGGGAAGGGTAGATCAACCTGTCAATCGCGTGAACGGCTCCGAGCGCGGCGGGGACAGGGTTCTCAAATTTTTTTTCCTCCACTGAAAAACAAAATGATAGAAATAAGTAAATGGTATGCGGCGAAAGGAGTGATTCGCCCGCTCTATTTTTGCGAGAGGCGTTAAAAAAAAATTACCACGACAGGCGTCCGGTACAACGGTCGTTTTGTTTTTTCACCTTCAGAAGATCACAGCACTAAACCGAGTAGAAAAACCCGTAGGAAATGCTATGGATCATTCTCGGAGGTACTTCGGCTCAGGGTTCTGGAAGAAGAGTGCAAAGCAAACGTCTGCCGCCGCCTCTACCCCCACCCGCGGTCGAGTCGGTGAATTCCTCAGTCCCGCCGAGCGGTCACAACGCCGTTGCACGCAACAAGTAGTCGCGATGGTGTCCGTCTGGACGTTCGAGAGCCACGGAGGTTGGTCACACTGTCGGACGTGTTAGAACTACCCGCGGCGGCGGCGGCTCGACACTGCTCGTTACGGACGGCGTATTTGAGCGGCCGCACGACACGTCCTATTTCGTCCATAGATATTATATTATCTATGGTCCCGACTCCCGCTTGGACAAAGTTTCGACAACGATCGGTCGTGTAACTCGTCCGAAAATTAAGCCATCGACATGGACCAAGATGACGTGAGTATAACACTATTGTTATCCGTTCGCACGACACCGCGGTGTAAATGTAAAACCATTCTAACTTTCATAAGTATACTTTTATTTTTTCTTATGTATGAAATATTCTTGTTTTTTTGTTCTACACGTTGTTTCGTATGTCCTCCATACGTAGTACAATCCTGTAGTATTTACTCTTAACTCCGTACTGTTGAACACTGTTGTATGTGTTGGTGTGTGTGTGTGTGTGTACGTTACGTACAAAAAGTATTTGTTCGACCGTTTTAGAAAAAAAAAAAAATATGCCCCATACACGTACGATCGTTATGACGAATTATCGATTATCTCCTATTATTTCAGTGTAACAACCTTTTATTTTTCATTGAAACTGCCTTGACGTCTCATCCTGTTTGTATAGACATTTAATGCTGCTATATAGGGTTTAGACTTGAAATTATCAATAATTTTATGCTCTAATTTCGTTGAATATTTGTGTGAATGAGTTAATGTGTGCTTTATGTTGCCGTGTTTCCGATTTTGTTAACATTATTCATTGTTTATATTAATGTTTTTTTTTTTTTTTTTTTTTTGTTTAGTGCAGAAAAGAAATAAGAATTTTAATAATTCATCCATTTTAGTGGGCATTAGTTTACATTTTTCGATATTTAGTATTTTAGTTTTCCAGTGTTCATCGTTATAGAAGTATACAACTATTGTTTACTAATAATTGAGGTATTTTATAGTTTTTTTTTTTTTTTTTTTTTCATGATATTGATATTTCCAAATTAAATAATTTACCCAATTGTTTATCGATTTCATAATATTTTTAGTAAAAATATTGATAGTTCTGAACTTATCAATATTAAATACCCATAGCAAATAATTTAAATAGGTTTAATGAAATATAAGTTAGACAATGTCGAGTAAATAATCTCTTCAATAATATTAATTTATTTTAGCATGGTAAATATAGTAAAATTAGAGTAAAAATAATATTATAAACATGAAAATATATTATTAGCATAACATATCAAGATAATGGTAGGTTTTTTAGTGTTGTATGATATTTGTATTACGTTTTTGACAATTATAGTTAATTAAATGTCATAATATTGATATAGTTAGTTAATATGAATAAATTTTACCGATACTTAAGATTTTTTTAATTATTTGGTAGATGTATTGAGCAGTTTCAGCAAGTGTTGCATTGCCTGTAGATACCTAAATAATGTTCATCTTTTGCTTTTTTCAGGTTGTTTGGTCTTTCATAAAAGATACATTTTGTTCATTTAAAGTCAATTAAATTTCTATTGTATAAATTTTTATTTTCATTTTTATTCATTAATTTTTTTTTTTTTTAGGACATCGAATTTTTGCCGAAATGAGTATAATTTATCTGGCTTGTGTAACCGCAGTCCGCACTCATGGTCCATTGGCTAACAGTCGATATGCTACTGTTAGAGAAGAAAAGGGTATAATATATCTATTTTTGAAATCTGCTGAAAGGTATGTTATTACACTTACTGATAGTTTTTCTACCTTTCTTAGTGTATTCAAGCTAATTATTATCTTTGTGTAGATCCGTATATCCAAAAAGACAATGGGAAAAAATAAAACTATCAAGAAATTTTCAAAAAGCTATACAACAAATGAACGAACATATGCTGTATTGGCCTGGTCTATTGAAATCAATGTGCAAACAACGTTTTGTACGAATAACTTAATATCTGATTCGAATGAGGAAACTTAAACTTTCAACTCAGTAATACTTGATTGATTTCTTGCAATTGTTAAGAATTTTATAAACATAATTTATGTATGCATATTTCAGGAAAGAATTAGTTTCTATGCCAAGAAAAGTAGAAAAGCGAGTTAAAAGACGAGAATATAATGCTGAAATCGCTGCTCGTTTAGACAATGTTATTGAAAAAGAATTAGTTGAAAAACTCAAAAAAGGAACAGTATGTGAACTATTTTACTAAAAATAAACGTTTAATGACATAGAATCTTGCATAATTAAGTCTCAAGAAAAAACAATTGAATTGTTGAATTAGATTTATCAAGGATACTAAATTTGCAATACTTATTCCTCTTAAACAATTTATTTTTATTATAAAAGTGAATTACTTAAACATGAAATATATTATAAGCAATAGACATAAACAAATACTCAAGGTATACCAGGGTATTTTACCCTGATTAATTATCATACTGAATGGTATCTTTTTCCAAAAGGACCCAGTTTAAAAAAAAATGTCTGTGTGTAAATATTTTTCCTATTAATTTGTTATAGCATATTAAACAGGATTATTTTAATTAATATGAATAATGAATTTTATTCTGACTGAGAGTTTAATTATAACCAACCTATACTAACCAAATTTGTTATTCTGTTTAAAACAAGAAAAAAAGAATGACATTATTAAGTAATTAATTTAAATAAATTATTTTTATTTAATTTTGGTAATTTATAAAAATTCAAAATATATTTGTTACAGTATGGAGATATGTATAATATTAATCAACAAGCATTTGAAAAAGCACTTGAAAAAGAAGGAGGAGAAGAATACGATGAAGTACGTAATTTGCATTTTTTGCATATTTTAATATTAAATTAGTATTGTAATTATTTTGACCACAAATTATATTTATTATTAGGGTGATGATGTTGATGAATATACTGCTGGAGAAGAAGAGTCAGAAATTGAAGATGATGATGAAATATATGATAGAAATGTGGAAGATGAAGAAGAAAATGTCTCTGATTTCGTTTTTTCTGATGGCAAAGAAGAAGATTTAGAAGATATTTAAGTAACTTAAAAAAAAAAATTAATTACTTGATTTTAATTATTTATACTCTAGCTATTTGATGGTGGAACATATTTATTATTTGGTTTTTAGGATGTTGCAGCTAAGAAAGTTAAAAAAGTTGTCAAGTCTGCGGGTAGACCTCATGTTGAAATTGAATATGAAAATAATGTAGACAATTGAATTTTCAAATTGAACTGATCAACAGTGTATTTGCATACAATTTCATATTTTGGTTATATTGTTAATATATATTATGTTTCATTAAACATTTTATAACTAAATAAATGAAGTAAAATTATTTATTTTTTTTCGCTATTTCAATAGTAATACAGTAGAACCTTGATTATCCGGGGTAATGGTGGGAAGGAGTAACACGAATAAATGAAAACCACTTTTAATCAAATTTTTATTTAATGAATTAAGTATGTAAAAATGTACAATGTGACTTGTGTACATTTTTGTATTATAAAGTTATTACAACTTGAAATAAGAAGTAATCAGTCTGTTTTTTTACGTTTTGAAATGATTTGTCTTACCTCAATTTTTTTGTTCAGAATGACTAAACGACTAGTGAAGGCTAAAAACAAACAGAAAAGTTTAAGACAAGCTCTTTAAAATTAAAAATGTCCTACACAAGGTGATAAGAGAAATATTATTGTCAAAGAACCTATATTTAATCTATACTAGTTCTAAATTACCTGTGATATTATACATAGATCATGTTGTTATCATGTTATCAAAAAAGTCTTTAATGTTTATCGATAAAATGTATATGCAATATATTATGTATATATTTTTTTTAATTTACTTTTTATTTGTGTAATTATAGCAAAGCGGTTAATTACATATTTATAGAGCTGAAAAAATAAAAAAACAATTTAAAAGTTAAAACATTCTTTACAGAATATTTTAAAAGTGTATGTAATATGAAAACATATTCGCCTACCTTAATAAAAGTATTACTAAATTTCTAATACAGTCCACCAATTGTTTATTAAATTATTATTATTTATCTTTTTAAATCAACGTAAAATATACTGCTTATGCACCAATTCCTTAATTTTTAGTACAAACAACTTATTGAAAGAGTGAGCACGGTTAATCGCAAACACAGATAATAAAGGTTCTACTGTAGTTGTATCCATTGATCTTAATAAGATCAATAATAATATGTTAATATTATAGAGGATGTCATCTGTTTTATTCCTGTTCAACAATCAGCACCCAATATTACAAATATGCATTCAGTTGAACTTATTTTGTGTTGTCTGTTTAAACGTTAAAGTTTATTAATCTAAACTTATAAAAGATATGAACATTATCTGTGGCTGCATGTAGGTCTTTGGGATTTTCACAGTGTTACAATTTTTAAGTGAGCTATGGTCACATGTATTTAATTGACATTTTTGGGATCAAAAACATTCAATCTTTTAAAAATAATTTTCAATGTAATTTGAATTTCCAAATTTTAAATCAGTTCAATAGTTTTGTTTTTTAAATAAAATTTCTTTTTACATAGTAAATGTTTTAAAATTAGCTGAAATTGTAAACAGACACACAGCCATAGCAGGATAGAGCAAGTACTTGTCCACTGAATTTTAGGACTAAAACTAGCTAAAATGAACCAAAATAGTCAAGTAAAATACTTTGTAAACATTTAGTCTGGTCTACCTAACAAAACTTGATTACCCGCTAGTTCTATACAGACCTGTACGTAGTACATCACTATATGCTTAAATAATTACACACACTCACAAATAAACCAAGAACTTTCAAATTAGTTATTCATGAAAAACAATTTTCATCAGACCTATGGTCTAAGCTGCCCACTTAGGTAAACATCATTTTTTTTAATGGATCACACTGCCCAAGTTGATAATAATAACAGCACAGGTAATATTTGAAATGAAATACACAATTATTATATTTTAACTAATATATTTGTTTGACTAGGAATACCTCACTGTTATAAAAAGTTATACTAAGTACATTAGATCTTGATAATAACGTAAAAATACATATGGGTACAGTTAAAAGAAAAATACTGACTCAGTTTTGAAACATTGATGAAACCCATTAATTCAAAAATGTGTAAGACACAAAGTTGGGTCTTGATCTGTATTATATGAATACATTCAATATTACAGTACCACAGAAATTTGCTAGTAATATTATTAAATTAAAAATATTTGTTTGTAACAAATAATAATGATTTTTTTTTTTTTTTTTGTCCCGTTTTAATTAAAAAAATATATGGTCACTATGAATAATTTAAATTTCAAACCATCAGAGTCCCTATAATCAAAATACATTTTTATTTATTTTATCTGCATGTATAGCAAAAAATATTTGGTCGAACATCAATGTTTAATATGCTTAATAAATTTTTTTAGATTTATCGTTATAGCGTCACCCAATGTACGATTATAATCAATATGATACCCATCATGGTAGTAATATTTTAAATCATCCATTTCTTCAAAAATTTTTAAAAATGTATAAAATAAATTATAATTTAAAACAAATATCATATACATTTTTTTTTTTTTTTTTTAATGAATGTTTACTTGAAAATCTTCAAATGTAAATAAATGACACCAAGCATCTGCTTTCGTTCCTTTTTCTTCTACGAAATAAAAACTGTTAGCACAAACTCTGTACATGATTTCGACTATTTCTAGAAATACAAATTTAATTTTAGGTATATACCACTAAAATATGATAAATGTATCCACAGAACTTCATCATTCTTTGAGAACAATAATCATAAAATAATGGTGTCAGAAAGGTAGGTATTTATTTATTAATTCTTAACTGTTTTAGTGTTGAATATTAATCAAACTCACCGATATAGTTTCTTAATATTTTTTAAATTTAAATATTGATTAGTTAATATATTTGAAAATATAAAAAAGAATATTTCAATTTGTAGCAATCGTACTGGAACTGGAAAATACTGGGTACTTCACTTTTAAAACCACAACTGTTCTCTAGAAGAGCTATGTGTATTTGCATAATAAATCATATTTAATAATAATATTTGTGTATGACTATCAAAATTGGAAAGGCATGCATTTCAATGAAATATTCAAGTTGAAAATGAAAATATTTACATAGATACATTTATACGATTTTGTAAGATTTTGATTTTATTTACTTCCTCCCCCTTATAAGTTAGAATAAAAACAGTAAATGTATTGCCTAAACAGTATATTTATTTCTCTATGAAGCTTTGTTCAAAATCTTTTAGGTACTACAGAAATAATTGATTGTCTATTTCAAATTATAATATATACTCATCAGCTATCACTATTAGGTGGTGTATGTATATCGAAGGGATGAAGAACGAACTTCAATTTCTATTTACATTTTTTTTTTAAATGAAGTTAATGTGTTATGAAATAACTGCTTAAAGAAACGCAAAATAAATTAGCAGCACTATCTAGTACACAATATACATAAAATGATTTGTTCTTTTAATTTTTTAAATAAAATGAAATCTCAAAAATTGTTTGTCTGACGATTGAATTTTAAATCGATTGAAGAAGTTGAAATTGATTTGCTCTCATTTTCGAAATCATGTAAAATATGTTAGAATTTATATGATAGTGGTGGCTCAACAATATTAGTTATAAAATCGTAACTCCAAAAATAATGGTCCAAAAAACTTTTCAACCACCAATAATATATTTAACTCATTCGAAAAATAGTTGACTCTTTTTAGTCTACTTCATGAACATTAGAGTGAACACTAATGTTCATGGTCCGAACTATTCGATCGTGCTTATTATTATTCGACTAATTAGTCGGTAGTATTTGTATACGTATAAGTCAGTGCCGCAACTACCGGGGGTGCAGGGGGTGCATTGCACCCCCCGCAGAGGACTTAAAGGGCCCCAAAGGGGCCCTTATTAATTGAATAATACTGAAAATTATTACATAGAAAATTAGAAACTAATATATATATGATAATATGTGTCTATGAATAAAATATGTATTATGTTCTGTTGCAATAAACGTGTTACCAGTTAAAACAGAATCAGTAATAGTTTATTTTTAACAAACCACCGCGACACCGCACTGTTGACTATCGATTAGGAAATATTGATGAATTATAGCGCAGAAGGTCATTTTAACTCAATAGTTAATATTTTGAAAAAACATAATTTAGATGTTACAAAATGTAGAGGACAAGGCTACGACGGAGCCTCAGTTATGAGTGGTGCTAAATCAGGGGTACAATGTACAAACAAGGATTTCTGATGTAGTCCCTAGTTCCTTATATGTACATTGTACGGCTCATAACTTAAATCTTGTAATTGCTGGTGTTGCCAAAAGTTCATTAAAAATTTCTACATTTTTCGATATAGTAAAAAATATTTATTTGTTTTTCAGTTAAAGTACGCCGAAATGGGAATCGATAGCATTTGGTAATGATATAGCAAATCAAATACAAAAAAAAGCTTTCAAAAAAGTGTTTAATACAAGATGGGAAGCTAGACATTCATCTGTATATGCATTAAAAGAAAATTGTATTAATGTGTTGAAATCTTTGACAAATATTTCACTAACCAGCAAAAAAAGTGATGAATTAAACAGGGCAAAATCAGAAATAGTTAAATCATGCTATGATTTTATTCAGTTTTACAAAACTGACGTAACTTCCGTTGCTGAGTTAGGTAGACTTAATTGTATACATTGGAACGTTCGTTCGAGTATTCCAAATGGGCAGCGAACAGCGTCGGCGGAAGGTTTAGCGGGGCCCGGGGCAGATGTTTTCACTGGGGCCAGGGCCTGATTTAGACATATGGTGGCCTTAAGCAAAATCGAAAATGTGGCCCCTTATCAACAGTAGCGTATATAGCCTCCCCCCTCCACAAATGAGTTCTATAAAACTCCCAGATACCGCAATAATGTGTGATAAACTATGCGTTGAAACCACGAACTATGATTAACAGGACTGGAAACGAACAATGGTTCACTACAATAATGAATGATCCACATCTGTTACGGATTGTCAAACAGCGACTGTGGCGCCATCTCTTGGTAAATTTGTCTAAACACGTCATGTATAATTTTTGAGCATTGTGTCATAAAATTAAAAAAATACTGTGGACTTTAATTACATGTTGTAATATGCATTATAAACATTAATCATTTTACTAATTAGCAAAGAAATTGATTTTTCACATAATTACTAAAGTATAGAGAAAATGACCATTGACTAATTGATTAAGCATAAAGCATCATGGATATTTGATGAACTATTAACTATAAACAATCTAAAAATAAACTTACAATGGGTAACAACAATTTTATTTT
This sequence comes from Therioaphis trifolii, assembly GCA_027580255.1. Classification (NCBI taxonomy): domain Eukaryota; kingdom Metazoa; phylum Arthropoda; class Insecta; order Hemiptera; family Aphididae; genus Therioaphis; species Therioaphis trifolii. Next base: position 56,979,627 of record CM050405.1, on the reverse strand, counting down.
ACGTTTACAAATTCCATTTCCATACAACCGTATTCATTGGAATATCAATATGGTTTATAAGTGTTCTGTTAAAAACTGTAAAAGCCACGATAATAGTTTTAGAAAATGTACTCTATTTTCTGTACCCGTAGACCCTACATTAAAAGAATTGTGGAATAGGGTAGTTTCTGAAAATAATAACAATGCTACTGTAGTAAAAAAAGTATGTGAATTGCATTTTACCAATGACGATTTGATTCGATCTTATGTGAATTGGCCTAATAACGTTTCTGATCAACAAGTTAGTATTTGAAAAGTTTGTTATAAGTAGGTACCTACTTTCTAAAGTGTCTAACTAATTTTAGTATTATATTATTGTTATGAAATGCATACTATTGTAATTGATAATTATTAATTATAATAATTACTAATTGTTTAAATTTTATTTAGAGGAGTATTCCTAGGCTTCAAAAGAGTGCAGTGCCATCAATATTTGGTAATACTATTAATAAAATTAAATGTACAGAAATTACTCCAGTACTAGAAAGGCAATTCAGCTCACAGGTATGAAAAAAATATAGTATTCTATTATTTAAATATTTAATTACCTACTTATTTCTATTAACGGGATGATCACTGAGATATAATTTTTTGATACATGTTTAGAGTGATGTTTGAACCCCCAAATCCCCCCTGGCATTTGCCACTTTGTAGTATGTATCTATATTATTTTAGATTTTAAATTAAAATAGATATATTTTCATGATTAAAATGTTATGTAAAATATAGAATTTTAATTTAGGCTCTACATTTTCCATTTAGAATACCAAATTACCTAATTAACTCATGTTTAATACACTTTTTAATCTATAATTATATTATTTTACAGAAATCCTTAAAATGTTATCATGGACCAAAATTTGACCCAACAAATAATGGTTTCAAAGACATAGCTTTAAATGATATTTGTAATGATGATGCAGAAATAGAAAATACTCAGTATTTAAGTGAAACATCTAAAGTTTGTACTTAATTAATAATTATATGATTTATTTAAATTGTTTTGTATTTTTTTTATGCACAATTTAAATAATATAAATGCTACATATTTATTAAAATATTAAAAAATAATATTTACCATTTTAATCAGATGATTTTTAAACTTGTTAGTTTTCTTTTGACTTCTAATGACATGATATTTTCGAAATTGTTAATGTTCAAGTTCGACCCAAAGTATAAGTAATAAATACCTACCTTATTAAAGTTTAGTAGCATAATGATGATAATAAGTTTCTGTAGTTTATTCTATGACTTCTCTATTCTGATACACTAACTAAATCAAAATTAAAACATATATTTCTCTTTCAAAATGTTATCTGGATAAATGGGACATTTGATGAACATTTTTTTATGTATTTATTGTTAACAGATTCCATTGTGTCGTAAAAAACTTGTTTGGGGTTGCAGTACACCAATAGATAATAATAAATATTCAAATAACTCTCTAGAAAATCAGTTGCATCTATCTGATTACAATAGTTCTTTCCTTAGTAACACTCAATATTACAACGATTCATACACCCACCAGGTAAATTAGTTTTACTGTTTTATTTTTTATTTTATAACTTGAATGTTTTGATAATACATTTTAACATTTGTTTTATATGTTTAAGGAACTGCAGTATATACAATTTTTCCAACATTTAAAATCTATTAACCTTCCTAGTGGATGGAGTTTTATTCAGAACGAAACTACATTTGTCTTTTTTTTAATGAAAATTCAAAATGATGATGTTCCCAAAGCTATTGTTGAAAAACAAATTGTTATCCTACATAATTTTCATGTTTCATGTTATGCTTTAAATATTGAATTAAAACCTTCAAGCTTTGAATTGGAAAGTTTTGAAGTTGGACTTAATAACATTGAGCGAATAGTTAACTTATTAATGTTATTTGATAAGAAAAACATCTGCATTGGTGGTCCAAAAGCAATTAGTTTTTCAGGTTTATAAATTGTATACATTATATCACACAACATCATTACCCACTAAGTTGATTTGACTTATTTATTAAAAATTCTTATTTTTAGGTATTTCAGTCAAAAGTGCAAAATTAAATCATGGCACATGGTATCATTATAATTGTAGAGTTGTTATTGATTCACTTGATGTTAGTAGGTGCAAAGAATGCGAAAAACTTGTTGCTTTATTTAGAGTATATAAAACTAGGTATACATGTGGCAATGTGAAAAAAAATATTACTCAAACACTAACACCTAATAGAAAGCATTCTTTGTCAAACATAGTAAAACAAAAACACAAATTACAAGTATCGAATATTAGGTACAATATAATATACATAATATGTATTAGATACATATTATCATTATATATTTGTAACAATTAAGATTTTTTTTTTTTTTTTTTTGTAGACTGAAAAATACTGTACAAAAAGTAAATGATAGTCTTGTTAATATGCAAAAAAAAATGGAAAATATAACGTTTGATTCTTTACTATCTAAAGCAAATTTGAATGAATCACAGGAAATTCTAATAAATGAAATATTAAGAACCAGCTCGGTTAAACCCAGAAATCGCCGATATTCAGAAAATTGGATATTACTGTGTATTTTATTTCATATTAGGTAAGACTATTGTTTTCAATTAATTTAATATTATTTGTTTGTAATATATTCTTAAATTATGTTATAATAGATCTCCCAGTGCATATTCTTTTTTACGTTTACAAGAAATATTACCGTTGCCATGCCCTAGAACTATTAGAAATTATCTTTCAATTGTTCAAAATCAGTGTGGATTTGACCAGAAATTCTTTTTAGTTCTAAAAAAAAAAATGTCCATGTTCAATAGCCAACAAAAGCATGGCAATTTAATTTTTGACGAAATTTCATTACGGACAAGCATTTCTGTAAATTGTGCTACTCTAACTTATAGTGGTTTAGAAGATTATGGTAATGATATGCCTTGTGAACATTATGGTCAAAAAGCTGATCACGCTTTAGTGTTTATGTTCCAAAGCTATGCTGCCAATTTCAGTCAACCAATTGCTGTATTTACTACAAAAGGACCAGTTAAAGGTATATTTATTCAAATACCTATTACATTTGAATTAATTTATACAATACACTTTAAATTAATTGAATCTTTTTAGGTTATATACTAGCTCAGCTTGTCATTAAAGCTATATCTTTACTTGAAAATTCTGGTGCCATAGTAGATGGTTTAGTTAGTGATGGTGCTTCCACAAATAGGAAATTATGGAACGAATTTGGAGTTAGTGGAAAATTGGAAGAGTCCAAAAACTTTTTTATGCATCCACTTAATGACAAAAGAAAAGTATATGTTTTTAGTGATGCGCCACACTTACTTTTGTTTTTATTTATTATTAATTTTTGTAATTAATAATTAAAGTGTTTGATTTATAAATTAGTTAATGCATTGAACACCATACATATTAAATATTCAGTATTCACTAATATTAGGCCAAGTTTCTAACAATTAGTAACAATGGGAAATGTATCATGTATGTTTTAAAAAAAAAATGGCTAAACTAATAACTATAAATTCTGTATTGAGTGAAATTTTGTAATAACTAATAGATAGCGCCACAGTCGCTCTTTAACTTTTCATAACATATCTTGTTTCAATGATAAAGGCTCGTTTCCAGTCCTGTTAATCATAGTTCGTGGTTGAAAACTTGAAACTAACGTTAACAATAAAAATATAAATCAATTTTATAAGAAAAATTTGTTACTACAAAGTAGAAACATTTAACGAATAATAACTTTTGCAAATGAAAATATTAAATAATATACTAACCACTGAGTACTGACGAGCCACGAGTCACGGTTCCTATAATCGTATGATAAGTGTGTACTTATTTATTATGTAGGTAGGTGCTCGTGATATTTGTTGTGACAGGTGGCCAGTGGCCACTGGCCATATATAACCAGTATAGTCGGATGGTGTTTCCAGTATGTATAAAAATAGACTTTTAGACTTTTATTTATTTTCATTTAAATTTTACGCTGATAAGGATTAATAACTTTATTATTTTAAAATATTATGTTTCTTATTATACTTAGTTTATACGATGAAAGTAGAAATCTAAAAAAAAAAAAAAAAAAAAAAAAGAAGCATCATAAAAATCCGAGGCCCTCTTATAGCGGAGGCCATAGGCAGTTGCTTATCCTGCCTAATGGTAAATATGGCCCTGCACTGGGCCCTAGGAATAAACCTTGGGTCGGTTAGAGCAGTAACTACTAGTGATTTCGAGTTTATTCGCATTTCCTGTTTTTTATTATGTAAATAGAATAGCACCCAATAATATTTTTTGTAGATTTTTCACGTAATATTGTTTACTAGTTGGGCGAAGAAGTGAATAATGTCGACGATTTTATTAGAAGTACCTACACATGAAACACAATATTAAAGTTAAATATTAAAATACCTCACAAATGTTTACAAAAAAGACGGAACTTGTTAATAAGTTTGAAAAACAAAATTTTAGGCCGACAAATCATCGAATTCCGTGAAAGTCGCGGGGCCCCTAAAATGTCGGGGCCCGGGGCAGCTGCCCCGTCTGCCCTGCCCTTCCGCCGGCGCTGGCAGCGAATTAAGTGTTCATAAGTATTTTATATTGTATTCACTGAATAATAAACTATGTATGTCATAGGAATCCCAACTAAAATAATTTGAACATTTTTCAGTAAAAAATTCAGTGTAACAGCAAGCTTTTAAAGCTATCATTATGAAAACTGGAACAACTATCTGTTATCTGATAGAAAATCCATTATAATATTCACATTATACAATTAAGCTTAAATAATTTTTTGTTTTTTTTGTTTACTTGTAATTAGTGAATCTTCCAATCACTCTGTGATTTTTATCCTATTATATTATTAATTTTTTTTGTGTATACCTTGTAAATTGCATTTTTGTAATGAGCTTTTTACATTCTATACTAATTGTTATATTGCTAAATTAAAGTCTACATTTTTACAGTTGTCAAGGGTAATAATACAAAAGTTAAGCCGTTGTAAAATTAATCCATAACACTTGTATGATTTTAAAATATAAACAATTTATAAAATAAATGTATAAAATAATTACTTTAAATGTGTGTTCATTATTTATTAACAAACTATACATTCTCTATGGTATTAACGTACACTGTTATTTATATAATGTTCAATATGTTCACAATAATGTTTGAAGAATTTGGTTTTATGGAAACAAATGTGAATTACATGTTTGGATTGTGATTATTTTAATGTACTTAGTTTATAGAGAAGTTACATAAAATATAATTTTTTTGTATTTATATTTTTTTTTTTATTTTTTATCATAATACTTTTAACTGGCCTCGATTTTTGAATTATTATTATTATTTACTATACTAATACTATGACTGGGAAACCTATATTTTATTAATTTTTGTATTTCAATATAATTTAAAACTACTTTATGGAAGTATTTTTAATATTTTTAATATGTTTTCAAATTTTGTTTACTTACAGTATATTATATCTTTGTAATGTAGTCTTGGGTATTTTACAGGCCCGTATACAGGGGGGGGGGGTTAAGGGGTTCAATAATGGTTTACAATTCCTACTGTGTTTAATTGTCTCCATAATTAAAGACATGTGTACGGAATTTTTCAATATGTACTGTTTTATTTATAGATATTAATATTAAGATTGTATTGTTACTAGTAATAATAACTCATTAGTCATTAGTTATCAACTACTGCTTACTACGCTAGTACCTAGTTGTTTTTATACTATGACGGTAAATACTAAATTATAAATAGAATACTTTGTACTTTTCAATGGGTATTATTATTTAATAATTTACCTACTGAATTTATTCATTCTATTGTGTATTTGACATTTGTGTTCTGTGCTCAGTATCAGACATTAGTGTTTATTGCTCACAGTTCACTAATTACTTCTACAGTTCTACTCTTTTCTGAATTCTGTGTGCTTATTTTGTCGGTGGATTGTGCTACTCTTTATATATTGTTACGTTCTCTTTATTATTTTAATTATATATTATTCTTAATATTTAATTTTTATAATATACTGTTTTCACTATGGAAAATCAAAAAAAAATTTCGTCCTATTATTGCAGTTCAACTGGTTCTGTAAACAAACAAGTAAGAATGAAATACCTATTTGAAACTTCATACATAATCTGTTTGTAATTTTAATAACCCAATCAAACTTATAATGTACAATAGTGTACAATATGTTTCCCATTCAACATTAATCAAAAGTTCAAATGAACCAATTGATTCTTCAGACTCATTTCCTACAACAACAATGAAACATGACAAGGTGTCAAGTAAAGATGATGCAGATGAAAATATGAGGTAATGTATAAATCATATTATATTGTAGACACATGGGACACCTAATTAGGTCATTTAATTTTCACATAATTAAATTTTTCTCCTAACAATAATCAATAAAATTACTATATAATATCATAAAACAGTTACAGTAAAATGTATTTTTCAAAATTTGGTGCAATAACCAGTTACGATTTGGACGTAACTTCTTATTGCACCGAACAGAAATTAGTATTTTGTCAAATTTTGAAATAATTGAGATATTCACCTAAATATTGAAACAATCTTTATTTTATATATCATAATAATTTTATTGAGCCCTAAAGCATATTATAACATTTCAATATTTACTAATATTCCATTAACAATAAATTGAGACCTTTTTTTTTATCTCCTAAACATTTTAAAATTTGGATGTAACTGGTCATTGCACCGATGCCTTCAATCGCAGTTAAATTTGATTTAATTGCTTTCTAAAAAGAATGATCATTTGTTTAAAACTTTTTCTCAATTTTACTTTTTTTTACTAAGAGTTACTTAGGTACAACCTGCATGTATAATATTAATTATTATTATTCATTTAATACACATGAAGTTAGTCAATTTCAATAATTAATTTGTACAATATTAATTGATTAGGAACCTACATATTATTTAAATAATTTACATTATCTAATTATTGCTGATATTAATTTAGATTTGAAGCTGTATCTGATTCTGATAATTATAACACTGATGATGATAATAAAATAAAAAAAACAGCTCAAAAATACAAAAAAAAAAAATTAACTACACTCACAAATATCAGACATCTTGGGAAGGAGACAAAGAATTTTGCAGGTGGGTTCAAAAAAGTTCGAAAGGATCTACCTACTTCCATTGTAAAGCTTGTAGATCAGACTATATTGGAGGAATAGCTGCTCTGAAAAAACATGCTTCTTCGAAAAAACATGAAATGAATATTACAGCTGCTAAGGTGCCCTCAGTGTATGATATGGCAAGTATAAAAAATAATCAAATTATTAAAAAAGATATAAAAACTGCAGAAATTAGAATCGCATCGTTCATAGCCGAACACAATATAGCCATTAATACTTCAGACCATCTTGTTCAATTAATAAAATCGTTACCCCTTAATGATAATAGTCAAAAAAAAAAATTCAGTGTAACAGAACTAAAGCCACTAGTTTGATAAATAATGTAATAGGTGAAACAGATATTCAAACAATAATACATTTTATGAAAAATAATAGATTCTCCTTACTTGTTGATGAGTCGACCGATGTAGGCACTATAAAACATCTTGCCATTGTTATTAGGATAATTATTGACTGGGATATTAAAGATTTATTTTTAACATTAATTCCTTTAGAAAATGCTACTGCCAGTAATATTTATATTGTAGTAAAACAATTTTTTAATAATCATAATATACCTTACATGAAGAATTGTGTTGGATTTGCTGCAGACGGAGCTAATACTATGATGGGTAGAAATAATTCATTGAAAACACATTTATTGAACGATATACCCCATTTATTTACTATGAAATGTATTTGCCATTCATTGGCATTGTGTGCTAACTATGCTTGTAGTAAATTGCCGGAGAATATTGAAAAACTTACCCGTGATGTGTTCAATTACATGCATCAAAGTTTCAAGCGACAAAAAGAATTTGAATCATTTCAAACTTTTTATGACTTAAAACCTCATAAGCTTTTACAACCATCACAAACAAGATGGTTGTCATTAGTTTCGGTAGTTAATAGACTTTTAGAGCAGTATAGTGCACTGGAAGGTTATTTTCGTTTACAGGCTTTTGAATCTGATACACTGACAGCATCACTAACAAAAGATATTTACCATCAATTGAATAACCCAATTAATAAATTATACTTAGAATTTCTCCAATTTATTCTCCCAACTGTAACAGATTTAAATCTGGAATTTCAATCTGAGTCTCCCAAAATATTTACGCTCTATTCTCGTATGGCTGATGCTTATCGATTAATTTTAAGTTGTTACATTAAACCTGCAGTGTTATCTAATACAGATATTTCAATTCTTCAATATAGAAATCCTGATAATTTTTTAACAAATGAGTTACTCTATCTAGGGCCAAAAGTAGCAATATCACTTCAAAAGAAAATATTAAATCATCATGATTTCAAAACATTTAAAACAAATTGTCTAAATTTTTATATTGAGCTGGCTAGACAATTTTATTTGAGATTTCCGTTTAACAGTAAAGAAGTTTTAACTTTAAAATACTTATCTTTTCTTAATCCAAAACAAATAAGTACTGTTGAATCACTTGGACCTGCGGCTGAAAACTTTAATACATTAATTGGTAATATAAATGAATTGGATAGGGAGTGGAGGATGTTTAAAGCCAAAGATTTTGTAGATTTGAATAACTGTGATGTTGTTGAGTTTTGGAAAAATAATCTTTCAACTGTTAGAGGTGATGGCTTTTTATTGTATCCTCAGTTGTCCGAGTTTGTTTCTTTGTGTTTCATATTGCCTCACAGTAGTGCATGCGTTGAGAGAGTTTTTAGTCAAATAAATCTTAACAAGACCAAAACTAGAAATCGTTTATCGACTGAAACTCTTTGTGGAATTCTTCATTCCAAACAATTAATTAAAAGTGGTAATAAAAGTTGTTTTGACTATGATATATCTGATGATTTAATAAATAAACATAATGATTTTATCTATAAAAAAAAATAGTGTTCATAATTTAAATATGTTTTGATGTTAATTATTTATTATATCTATATCTATACTGTTTTGTTAAGTTTTCAATAATTTTTTTTGTTTTAAATTAGAACTATTTATATTGTTATTTTGCATTGGTTAAGAAAGCTATGACTGTAACTATTTATATATTTTGTCTTTTTTCAAATAATTGTATATTTGTTTAAAGTTTCAACAAATGTTAAGATTTAGTTGATTAAATTAAGTTTTTTGTAATTTGTTATTTTATTTAAATGCTTTTGTATTTCTTTAAAATGAAATAGTTAATTGTATTACTTGTTGTTTTTAAAATAAAGCTTAGCAAATTAAATACTACATACAATTACTTTTTTTTACAATATATTCTGGATGTACCTGTTTTACATAATTTATTAATGATGTATTAGGTATATTTAATCAATGGTATAACTAACAGTTAAAATAATTTTTCACATGAAATATTTATGGTTTTATTTTTAATAATTTAGTGTTCTATAATAAATATATAATATAACTATTTTTAATGAAATAATTTTGCTACGTATGATAGAAGATAGATTGCTAGTTGTTAATGAGATAATTAATTCTTCTATGGTAGATAGGGCACTGTTACTGGTTACTATTAACAACAGATAATATACATTATTATACTTGCATTTGGCTATTTACTAGTATGATTTTTGGCCATAAGGCATTTGATTTTCATATATTTATTATCTATATAACATCTAGTGCTAGATAATCATAGATTAAGACTTAATTTGAGTCTTATGACAAGAATTTAAATTTTACAGATAAATTTTAATATCTTAATTCACGATCCAATGAAAATACTTATGAGTTATGAGTTTCAATAGTTTTATTATTTAGTTCTTCACTATGGTACAGTTGTAGATAAAAAAATGAAAGTCTATATCACGGTCTTAGACCGTGGTCTATATTAATATTATGTCATTATGATAATATAATTGTCATATTTACATTTAGTATTTACCGGATTACCATTAGGTTAGATCACGATGTAGATAAGATATATACTATCTTTAATCGTGGTTAAGTAATAATAGGTAAGTTTTATCGAGAGGGCAGAGCGAAATTTTGTTGGTGATTTTGTAAATTAAATCGAAACTTTTTCATAATAATAAAGAAACTTTTCAATTTTGGACCTGGCAACACTGATCTCGCACCATGACGCGCCAGCGTTCGTCCGGGACAACCGCACCACGTCCAACCGTCTGTGCGTCGTTTCCACCGTCGACTTTCAAGTACGGCACATGTAGTTCGGCAGCAAGAACGACCTCAAAGACGACGACAACCTGGAAGATGCGGACAACACGTCGATCGCGACCATCCAAGTACCGGACGACATAACTTTCTTGCCATTAGTGGCCATCACCAAGCCGCCCATGTATCTCAGGCTGTTCAGAATCGTCGAGGTTTGTGTTTAATCTGCATAGTATACAAACATTCATATTCTATTTCAAAATGACGAGCTATCAATACTTTACAGATAAGTGACTCTACGTTAATTGCGTTGATCAAGCGAAAAAAAGCATTGAATCAACTGTTTATTGGTCTATTCATGAGAAAAAATACTGATATGTAAGTATTTTGGTGAACAATAACATCATCAAAGTAAATTTTGCATGAATGTCTATATTTTTCTTTAACATTATGTGTGAGTAACTCTTGAATGTATATTTTAGAGCTTCGGATAATATTGTTACAAACGTTGATGAAGTGTTTAATGTTGGATCACTCGGAAGAAGAGAAATCTTGCTCTAATAAATTTGTGAACCAAGTTACAGTTCCAATTAATCTTAAAAATATTACCTTTTGTAGCATAATTAGGTAAATGTAAAACCAAAATTGTATATTCCACCAATGTTCTTCAGTTATCAGATACTTGTTTTATATTTATTTGCAAGTTTTACAGTTACCTACTAATCCAAATGTTTAATGTTATAATAGACATAAATTACATTAAATTCACAATTTCTAAAACACGTTTTGTTATACTCGCGTGTATAGTGTGTATATTTATTTATTATGCTAAAAATTTGATTTAATTCATAATTAATAAATTGTATTTAATGTATAATATGATTTATTTTAGGTTCCAAAACGTCTTTTGCTTGCATTGCGCTGTGTAAAAAAACTTTTAGAACTGAATGAAATTCAAAACAAAATTAGTAAAGAAGTTGATGAAAAAGTAAAACAACAAGATCGTAAATTTAAACTTCAAGAACAACTTAAAGTAATAAAAAAGGAGCTTGGTCTTGAAAAAGATGATAAGGATACTATTGTCGAAAAGTTCAGAGATAAAATTAAAGTATGTTTCTCTATTGAAATTGATTTAATCCAAGTTAAAATATCTTTTTTAGTTACCTTAAAAAATTATCATCATAGTATAAGATATTAAATTGATATTATTATTTGAGAATGATAAAAAAAAATTCTAATTTATTGTAATAATTATGTGATGCTATTTATTTTAATGTATTTTTTTCATTATTATTTAAAGGATAAACAAGTGCCTGTTAAAGTTATGGAAGTTATTGATGAAGAATTAACTACACTATCATTTTTAGAACAGCACTCTTCTGATTTTAAGTAAGTTATGAATTTATCAAATTATTTTAAATTTTTAGTTGACACAATATAAGTATTGGTTTTTAACTACTTTTATTATATAAAGTTAAATTATCTACATTATTTTTACTATAAAATTATAGTGTTACAAGAAATTATTTGGATTGGCTTACACAATTGCCATGGGGTGCTACGAGTGATGAAAATTTTGATTTAAAACGAGCAAAATCTATTTTAGATGAAGACCATTATGGAATGGATGATGTGAAAAAACGAATTCTTGAATTCATTGCAGTAAGCAAATTAAAAGGTTCTACACATGGAAAAATTCTATGTTTTCATGGGCCACCAGGTGTTGGAAAAACAAGTATAGCAAAATCCATCGCAAGAGTTTTAAATCGAAAAGTAAGTTGATTCAATAATCAAAAATGTTTACTTTTAAATAATTGGATGTATCTGTAGACTTGTCAAAAGTACTCTTCATTTGTACTGCTAATGTCATCAACACAATTCCAGAACCTCTTCGTGATAGAATGGAATTTATTGATGTATCTGGGTACGTAGCAGAAGAAAAAATGGCAATTGCAAAACAATACCTAATTCCTCAAGGGCTTAAATCTACTGGATTAAAAGAAGAACAAGTAAATAATAAAATATCAATAAATTGTATGTATTTAATTATTTATGTGAATTCATAGATAGAAATTGCTGATGAAAGTCTGTCCACTTTAATCAAATCATATTGCCGTGAAAGTGGTGTACGCAACCTTCAAAAACACGTTGAAAAGGTTTTTATTATTTTAATATTTTAACTGAATAAAATAATATCAATAATTTAATTTAAAACAAATAAGTATATCATACTTATTACATTTTATTTGATGCTTATTTAACAGATGTTACGAAAAGTTGCATTGATAATTGTTGAAGGTGAATCAGAGAAAGTAACAATTCCAATGATAAATTATATGATTTTGTTGGAAATCCAGTGTTTTCCAAGAACAGAATGTATGAAGAGCCAATACCTGGAGTTGTTATGGGGTTGGTTTGGACAGCTATGGGTTAGTATTTTTTTTCTTTTCATTCACAACTAAATTTATAATATTTATGTATTTCTTCAGGTGGCGCTTTAATGTACATTGAAACTGAGTGGACGAAAGACCCACCGAGCTCAACTGATAAAGATAAAGCTTTAGTTGATTAGTTTAGGTTGTCGTCGTTTTTTAGGTGTTTCTTGCTTTCGAACAACCTGTGCCGTACTTGAAATTCGACGGTGGAAACGACGCACAGTGGTACAAAAGCAATAAAAGTTGGCCATATGTGGTTTTTGAAAATTTTAAAAAATTACAAACTATTGTATAAAAATACTTTCTATACCTCTTAAGGTATTCGAAAATACTTAACTTAATCAAAAAAAATAACTTTTTTTGATTTAGAATTGATGTTTGAATTAGAAAAAAAAATTTTTTTACCCGTAAAATGTGTGTAATTTCGGTAATACTTAAAGTTTTTGTACGCTATGAAATGCTATACAAATACAATAAAAATTAGTTTGTTCATTTTTATTTATGACTATAGGGATTATTAGAGTACTTATAATCATTATTATAGAAATATTATGTTTATACGATTAATAATTGTAGCGATAACAATTTAATACTTGTTGTAGCTTCAGTTATATTTTTAATAACGTACGATTTTAATCAGTTTTTTCACTGACCTTCACGCCAATATCTATATTCCAAATATCTATAAGGTGTATAGAACCGGTAAATGTTTAGATTAGTTGCCCATATTTGCCCATTACTGAATAAAGAGTAATCGAATTGTAATAAAGTGCAATCGAAATCATTAACAAAATTGTTGTGTACGGCGCGCGTTCTGTGTCATTTATTCACTATGGACTTAAAACCTACTATAAGTCGTCTAAATATTCATGAAAATATTTTTAATTGTGGCTTACAATCTTCAATACAAGTTAAAAAAAATATTGCATTTCAATTTGTTATAAATATTTTAATAATGCTATAAATATTTTAATATATGCTATAAATGAAAATTCGTCAATGGTTTGTTACGTGTGTGGTTTAAAAATATCACAAATGAACAATTTAACTTTAATTAAAGAAACAACAGAGGTGCAATCAACATTTAAGTGAGTACTAATATTAATTATAAATTAAATCACATAATTCTGAAGTTAAAATAAAACATTTTTAAAGATTTGGCCTATCAACACTGCATGCCTACATACGATTTTTTGAATGTCTTCTTCACATATCTTACAGACTGGATTTTAAAAAGTGGAAGGTATTATATAATATAATATATATATATATTATATTTTATTTATAAAATGATAACAATCTTATATGTCTGTGTGGTTATTTCAGGCAAGCAAGAAGGGTGGATATGATGCAATTATGAAGAATAGAAAAATTAAAATACAAAATGAATTTCGCGAGAGGTTGGGTTTACTTGTTGATTTTCCAAAACAAGGATTTGGCAGCAGTAATGATGGCAACACGGCTAGACGTTTTTTTAAAAACTACGATATATCTGCAGAAATAACTGGTATCGACAAAAACCTTATTATTCGGTTTTATATTATTCTCCAATGTTTATCCAGTGGTTATAATATTAATTTTATCAAATTTGGAAATTATTGTTGGGAAACTGCAGAAATGTATGTACAATTATATAATTGGTATTATATGCCACCTTCCGTTCACAAAATTTTATGTCATGGGTCCTCAATAGCAAAATCATTTATGATCCCAATAGGACAACTCAGTGAAGAAGCGCAAGAGGCAAAAAATAAAGACATAAAAAATTTCCGTGAATATCATTCTCGTAAAACATCAAGAATTGATACAAACACGGATATTTTTAATCGTTTATTATTATCTTCAGATCCTCTTTTAAGTAATTTAAGGGAAGTTAAAAAAAAAAAACGAAAATTACATCCTCATGTAAAAGAACTCATAATTTTAGATAGTGATAGTAGCGATGACAATTAATAAAATGTATTTTTATTTTTATTATATACAATAAAAATTGTTTGAATAAAAAACTTTTGAGTATAAAATGTTTTTAAATGTTTTTATATATATTATATAATGTTTTGGAAAATGTTTGACAATTTGGAGTTTTGGCCACCTTTTTTTAATTTTGAACCACTGTGCGACGCACAGACGGTTGGACGTGGTGCGGTTGTCCCGGACGAACGCTGGCGCGTCATGGTGCGAGATCAATGCACTGCTGTAGCGCACGAACTGACGGTCGACCGCAAACTGCCTCCGGAAAGCGGCCCGACCTATGCGAGACAACATGTTCGATTCGCTGCGGTATCGATCGGATTAAAAAACACTGTGGATCGACAAAACGAGTGTTGTGATCATTACGCGGGAACGGGCGAGATTAAGGGGACGAGTTCGCGGTTTTGAGCGGAAGTCCCTCCCGCGGACTTATCAGTTCACGAAGCTCGAAGTTCGCACGGCAATGTAATATGTATTCGCTAATAAGTCGCGATGATTGTTGCCGATTTGTCGGGTAAATGATACCTATTAACAAGCCGATAGAATAAAAAGCATCACATCATAGAATATAATAATCAGAATGGACACTGATAACAATTAACATTACGAACATAGGACAAATTTCAAATCAGTCGCCATTTTAAAGAAGGAAAAATCAGTGTGACCTTTTTATTAAATAATAAATTATGTTTGCATTTTCAAAAAATTTGTTTTTAATTTGTTTGCCAATTTTATTTTATTTTGTGGAAAATTCAACTTTAAATTAAATGTTGATGTAGGTATTAGGAAGTGTAATACTTAATTAATTTGTTTGTCTTCTAACTTACATAATAACTATAAGAATCAGTAATACTTAACTCTTGGCCAGTCAATTTGAAAATAAAATAAAATACAAAATCATGTTCTAGATAGTTAATTCACTTCAGCTAGAGTGTAATAAAAAATAATAAGGTAAATTTAATTATGATTCATTTAAAATATTTGGTTATTATTTAAAAAAAAATTAAGTTCATTACATGTGACCCAGGTTGCGATTTAAAACAAATTAAATAACTTTTTAGAGTTAAGTTAATAAATTTCAATACTTAAAACTTTTAGGTTTGAAAATATTAAAAATAATCTTTACTAACTTTTAATTTATTACCTAACCATTACCTTTGAATAATTTTGTCGTTATAAAAACTAATAAGGAATAACACAACAAATAATAATCCAATTACATTTATTTACATTTATAGTTATAAAAAATTAGTTACAAATACAGAATTAGTTATACATTATTATATTCTATGCTTAAGTAACAGCTTAAAACAATTAAATCACAAATAATTATAACATAATATGTATTATAATTTATAGTATAAAAAATTAATATACATCAATAAATTTATAACTTTATAAATGGGAAAGAATATTAAGTTTTCGATTTTTCCTTGGTGTTGTTAGTAGATCTCTATTGATTTTTTTAATTGCATGGTAGATTCTAAGCCGGATATAAAGTTTTTTAAGGAAATCAAAACTAAATGATTTGCATGGATGTGTAAAAGGTACGTTGTCAATCAAATTCTTCATTTATTTTCCTACATTACTTTCTATGGCAATTGTAGGAAAATTTGTAATAAAAACATCATCTAGCGCATTGATATAATTAATAAAACTATCTGGTGGTACATTTAAGTTCCCATAATTTGAAAGTTTTTATCGCGTGAGATCATTTTCAACTATACGAACTACACTCACGGATATTTGTCAGCGCGTCGTCGGCGTTTCCAAAAAAAAAAAAAAAAACAAATCGTATACAATAAAACTAATATAGTTATAAAAATGTTTATGTTAATTCATTACTAGTCATCAACTATCTTATTTGTGTCAAATAATAAGCTATATCAATGTTACCCCACTATATTTAAGTTGATATAACTCAGAAAGTATAACTCAGAAATTATTTTTTCTGGCAACATTGATAGTTTTACCACTATACCATTTAGAATAGTATTAAAAAATAGAGGGTATCAAAGTTACCCCACAAGAGGTCTAACATTGATAGCCACACTTAATAATTAAAAATTATATGATACGATTTTCAAAAAAAAAAAAAATTTCTTTTATTACTCAAGACAATTATATATTTGAGGAAAACTTATAAAGAATATCGATGTTTCTTTTAGTTTAACTGTAGTTAATTGAAAAATAAATCTAAAATCCACAGTAAAATTATCAAAGTTACCCCATTTTACGGTACTACTAATGTTTATCAATATATGTCTATTGAGTTGAAACTATTTTATACAAATATTTGATATTTTTATTTTCTGGTAATCACCGAACATATTATCATTACTACTTTAGTGACCTACGTTTACATGGAAACGTCTAGTCCCTATTGAATGTATTTGTTAATTTGATCTTAATGAGCAATCACACTTAGTGCGTTATAGGTACGTCGAAATTGATTGTTATCGATGGCAATGTTAGAAACGCTGGAGGAAGATTCAACTTTAAAGATACAAGATGAATTGGAAGCAACATTGAAACGCATAACAAGTCTCCGTGGAGTCGTTGGAACTCTTGTGGTAGGCGATGACGGTTTGTATTTTCCAACGGTCATTAATAATTGAAAACTCGATAAAAATATGCATTGGATGATGGACAGTGGAAAAACTCCGCAGGTCATTTAATGGAGTGCACGATGGATAAGACTTCCGCGAAGCATTACGCTAAGTTGACAAAAGATTTGGCGGAAAACGCAAAGCGGTGCGTCAGGGATATAGATCCGACAGACGAGTTAGTAATGTTCCGAGTGGAAACTAAGAAAAACGAAATGTTCATAGCGCCAGGACCAGGTGAATCCAATCATATAATAATATATCTCGGTGATACGTGTCGTAGTTCATGTAGGTTTCGGTTTCTGGTTTAATGAAACAACTACCATAGTCGAGTCTCGATGGCTCGAATCATAAACAGTATGCAATTTAATTCGCCGGAGGTATTTCCAGAGTTTTATTACTCAATTTTTTTTTTTTTTAAGTGTGAAGAAATTATTTATTCATTAACTACGATTTGATTAAAATATGAAATTTATAAACGCTAATACTGTACACAACGTATAGCCTATAGAATAAAGATGCGCGGCAACTGTTAAATTATTTTACAGAACAATATACATTTCATACGTACACATTTGTATGATTGTAAAACACTCCTATAATGATAATATTAATATCTAATGATGTACGAATGTCGTTACTGACTTTGAGTGGTCTATGGTAAAATATCTTTACCTCCGACTCAGTAGCGCTGATAGATATTGCGTCGGGAGTTCAGAAATTTCTAAGAGGCAAGAAAAATATTCGCGTAGTTGAGGTTTGAGTGTAATGTATTTGTGCGTCATTAATAAGTAATAACATTCACCTCGTACGAATTAGATTTATGCCGACAATCAAAATTACACTTTTTCTTCATTAGACGTAAATATAATATTAATAGAAATATAATAACTTACGGTAATATTACATTTGGAGTTACAGCAAAATTTATATTTTAATCATTATTATTAATTATCAAAATCAGAAAAATAAATTTTATAAACAGCGTGCAGGAAGAATGAGTTTTACAAAAAAATTAATAAATATTAAATTGTGGAGCTGTGACAATTAAATTAAATATGATTAAAAACCTTTAAATTACAAAAACGTCTGCTTGATACTAGAATGTTTTTTTTTTTTTTTTTTGACAAGATTAAAGCATTTTAAATTTTAAATTATTTATAAATGATATTTTATTGCATAATACTGAAAACATAAAATATAAGTGAGATAAAAATAAGTATCTTCATAATATAAAATAATAACATATAACTGTTGAATTAAATCGCTTGAAATTAATTATTTTTACAGATTTTAAAATGATAACCATTCAAAATACGGTATCAAAACGAAAATGATGAATACCGAAATAAACCAGTCATGCGCTCAAAAAAACTATTTGTAATATTAAATACTTAAGTTAAAGGAATTTGAAGCGGTAATTTTGTGTTTCTCTCTATATCATTCTCACACAACATAGAAGTATTTTCATTCCAACATACCGATCGAACTTGTTATGCGATAATGGTCCTGAAAACAGATTCGACTTTGTCGTGAAGTTTGCTTTTTGTGGACTTATCACTTTTTAATTTAGCCTCCTTAAATGTCATTAAGAAAAATTAAACTCTTGAAAATAAACAAAAGTTAATTTTTGGAAATCTTAATTTAAAAAAATACACACTACGCCCCGCGTGTATTCATCGCTCTTTGGACAAGTTAATGTTGGTGTGGGTGTATAGAATTTCAATGAAATGATAGGTCATTTCTTTAGTTAAACGGTTCTGAGCAAAGCTTCAGAATTAAAATATACCGTTTGGATTGTCCAATTTCTTCAAATAAATATCAAATTTAAAAATTGACGTAAAAACAGTTTATTACGTCAACATCGTATAATAATTTACTTAAAAGCTAATAAAAAAAAATCGTTTGTCATGATTTTCG
Source organism: Therioaphis trifolii (assembly GCA_027580255.1). Lineage (NCBI taxonomy): Eukaryota > Metazoa > Arthropoda > Insecta > Hemiptera > Aphididae > Therioaphis > Therioaphis trifolii. The sequence goes on along the minus strand of CM050405.1, from coordinate 56,960,384 downwards.
AAATTTGTTGAGAATCTTTAGAGAAGTGTATGAAGTTAAATAATGATATTTGAAACTTTGTTATGGATAAACTTTTATAAAATAAAGTATTATAATAGTTCTATTTTTAACCCAAAGGTTGTCAAACTTTGTTCAAACTTTCTTTAATGTAACGATACGTCAATAATATTATATGATCAAAATTTCAAGTTTCTAGAAAAATCATTTTTGGAGTAATGACGAAATAAATAAATTCGATTAAACGAAAGTGTCGTATACGGCGAATTCCGCCTTTCCTGGTCAATTTTAAGCTGTTTTTCATCTCACCTGGAAAAAACTATCATACTGGATTTTAATAAACCTTCAAAGTACCGTCTACATAACATTTCCGATCTATAGAGTTGCTGGATGAAACTTTTGGACAAAGTTAAGTTGAGCAAAAAAAGTATTTCCAGAAAAAAAAACATTATTGTTAAAACCATAAGATCATTTGCTTCAATCAGAATCTAAAAGAAATTGCATACGTGTATAATTATTTTAAAAAAAGTTTAGGTATTATTTTAATTACGAATTTTCGCCTTCTTTAATCTTTGATCTTGAAGCATTATTTATGATAATATGCTTAAATTCTTCCGTAATGCAAAATCACATAAATTTAGTAAAATATGAAACATAAAGTTTTGTATTTAGATTGTGTGTATTACGAATAGAATTTGGATCGAATCAGATTTCGGATATGCAGCTTTCTAAGGCAATGTCATTCATATTCAGGTAACTATTGTATTTTGTTATATTCGTGTTTATTCAGAACCATGTTCATGATTGTGATTCTATCTTTTTCTACGATTACGGCTTACATTACATACGAATTTGTGGAAGTAATGCCAACGCAGTTTCCGCACGGTCCTCGGTTCAAAATGGGGGGGGGGGGGAAACATTATATACGAATAGTTTTATTCCATAATTTTTCCGTGTTAGAAACGTATCGAATAAAATAAAAATTGTGCCTAATCAATAGAATTTTTCATTTAGGCACTACAATAAACCTATGCGTGAATCTGAACATTTGTACTGCGTAAGTGTCTAAAAATAATTTAATAAAAAGTAATATTTTATGATTAGATTCGTTTCAATAACCTGCGAGATTCGATTAAAACAACTATATAATAATATGGTACGGTTAATCATTATTGATTATAAAGACGCAACATTTAATCGATATATTCGATGAAAGTTCAAGTACACAATCATTATAAGAGTTTGGTACATGAAATAAAATATTTATCAATATTTTTATTAATTACTTAAACTGTGTGCGTCGCCTGAATGGAAAGTGCATCCGATAATTAAAATTATACCTTTTTAACGGCCTATTGAGCCCACAATTTCATCACTTATAATCTTGATATGATCCGATTGCGTTCAAAGTATAATTTACTAAATAATTGTACTCTCTCCATCAAGTCATTATAGAAATATTAATTTTCAGAAGTATTAAAAAAAAAAAAAAAATCAATGGTATACAATAATTCAAACTTTACTACCTAATATACTTAAACAAATAAACCGGTCAGTAAAATAATAATAATAAAAATAATAATACATTCATTGAAGACAATGAAAAAAGTATGAAATCAAACGAAGCACTTGATTACATTTTATAAATATGATGGCATTGAAAAATAAAAATAAATGAGAAAAAAATAAATATACACAAGTACATATTACGAAATAAAACATCAAATATATATTCAAACGAAAAGAAAATATTGAAATAATTGACAATGGATCCATAATTCTATAATTTTATAAAAAAAAAAAAATAAATAATTTGGTTACTAACCAATATGCTTTTTCGAGGTACACTCTATAGAGCAAATTCATTTTATCACCATTAAATTCAAAACATTAATTAAGTATCAAATTGAGTCGCACTTGGGTTATTATTTTTTTTTTGTGATTGTGCTTTATTAGTTTTAAAATAGCATGTCATTCTAAAACGTTTTATCACATGAAACTTAAATTATTTATGGGTAAAGCTGATTTGGTTCTAAGCTCTTCAATTATTATTTATTTGTGTATTTTACGTACTGTAACAGATATAAAAATTGATTTTGAAAAATGTTATTCCTATTGTGTTATTCAATGTTTTTATTGACTTTTTCTTTCATTTAAAAATAAATTTTTGAGTAATTTTTTTCATCATAATTACCTAGTTAAGCTTTTTAATTTTCTTAAATGATAACCAATATTTATAAAATAAAGTTACCTACGAGTTTCAGAGACTATAATATATATATATAATTTTTTTTTAAATGTAGACATTTTTATTTTTATTATTATACCAAAAGTTTAGTAAATACAAATATTTTAAGTTTAGAGTAGTTACATCGGGTAAAATTCGAGGAGCACACCGCATAAATTTACTATACTAAAAGTTTGGTATTGAATGATTGGTTAAATAATACAATTTTAAATACCATAACCTCCAATAAAGTATGCTATTTTGTAATATTAGTTACCTGTGTAACAACCAAAGGGTTGAGATGCCGCTATGTAATAGGCAGGGTCCCCGCAAAGGGGGGGGGTCAGGTGGACCCATGGTACTGGGGCCCGGACATTCGAGGGGCCCGGCGTTCATGTAAATAATTACTTCAATGTATAATAGAAAAAGGTTTCAAATACATTTTGATGATATTATACATGGCTTTGCTCAGAAAAAAGCAAGAAAAGCAAAATTTACTTAGTATAAAGTTGAAATCATAATTTAAATGATAATGTGTATTAAGTACCTATTATGATTTATAAGAATACCAGAACTATACATACATACATTCAATATGATACAGTATAAGTTATAATAATCACATTATTTTATTTTTTAACATACATTTTTAGTTTGTACTATTTATATAATATTACACATGTTTTCAATTTATAAAGGATACCTATCAATTTATTGATATTTTATTTTTTAATTATAACTACACCCATAATTTATACATAAAACTAATATTTAAGGTCTTGAAGTAATTGAAGGGCTTGCTGCGACAACCAGATAAATCCACTTTTTCCCAAAACTCATTTTTTTTGCGGAAATGCACGAAGAAAATTTTTTTTGAAAATCAGACACAACAACCAGTTAAATCCCATCAATAGTGATGGAGTTATTTAAAGAAATGGATTTATCGTGTTTTATAATTTGCTTCAGTGATGACATAGGGTTCCTGTGATTACTTTTTTAGAGACATAAGCTGTCATTTGATATTTACATATAATAATAGCATTAAATATGCTACAAGATTCAAGAGCAAAATTAACTTTATTTAAGAATTAATAAAAATTAATGTGCTTTTTGGTGCAACAACCAGATAAGTCCATGTTCTCTACAACATTGACTAACAATATTTCAATACCAAACATTTTTTTTTCAATTTTAACTTCAAATATGTATGTATAAATGAGCATAGAATTCAAATATATTTGGTTGATAGGATTTAAGCATAAATAATAATTTTTAAACTAAATTTACATTGTCTTGAAAAATTTCAAAAAATGGATTTACCTGGTTGTTGCAGCAAGCCCTTCAATTCATCTCGAAAAATAATTAATCTATATGATAGAGGGGCCGGATTTAGTTCTTTACCCGGGCCAAAAATATGATGTGGGGGCCTGGTAATAGGTGCTCTATTAATATTACAAAAGCACTTTCTATCACATACAATGATTGTGAATTAACATAGCACGCTACATGTCCAAAACCCTCTAAAGAAGGACTATTTAAAATAAGTTGATACTATTTGGAGGTGTAATAAATGTTCTACCACCAAAAGAGTATCTCTTCGACAAGAAAATCCGGTCAACACGGAAAACGTAGGATTATTTGAGATACAAGAGATTATTCTTCAACTAAAAGATAGTTTTCAAAAATTCGAGGATGATACCAGTAATCTAAGCAATTAATGCAATGTAATAAAAATATTAGCAGTTGAAGCCACACTTGCCTTTCATACGGTAAGACATCACCATAGCTATAAATCTTGTGATTGTTCCACTAAATTATATCGTCTTATGTTTTGCGATTCAGAGGTAGCATCTAAAATTTCTTCAGCTAGAACTAAAACTGAAGCTATTGTTAATAATGTCTTAGCCCCACATTCATTAAAAGACGTTTTAAAAATCATTAATGATAACAATATTTCATTTATTGGAGTTTGTACAGATGGGTCTAACCATGGTGCTGTGAAAATTTTTCCTATTTTAATTCAATATTTTGATAAACATTTTGGGATTAAACATAATTTAATTGAATTATTTGTCATTACCAGGGTCCGGATTTTATAGCATTTGCTAATTATTATAGAATACAGATAAAAATAGCAGGGTGGGCTATAAATTTGTTTTATACACCAGGGACTCTAAACATGACATTTTATTTTGCTATTTTTTGCATATTTGATGCATTTTAGATTTTTAGTGCTATTTTTAAAGTTTTGGTACTACAGTAGAACCTCGATTATCCGAACTAATTGGGACCACGCCTAGTTCGGATACGCAAAAGTTCGGATATTGGAAAAAAAAAAGCATTTTTTCAATCAGTTAAATACTTCATCTGTATTATTATTATTATTACTAATATTTTATCAGTACTTCATAATATTACATTATTAAAAATACATTACATACATAGGAACATATTATGTTTATTATATTTTTTTGTCAAAATTATCGATTTTCATTTGACGACGAGCTTCAACGCGCTTTTTTGCAGCCGAGTCTCGCATACGGTTAAGACGAATTAATTTATAAGACCGTTACGTTTGATCATCTACTAATCACCCGTACATTCAAAATATATGTATGTACTAGTGATAAATCAATAGCAAATGTTATGATAAATTCGATAAAACGGCCGCGGATACAAGTGCTTCAACGAGTTTTAACGTTCGGATACTTTAATATTGTAGTTCGGATAATAGAGGGTTCGTATAACGGAGGCTTGGATAATCGAGGTTCTACTGTATTTTCCTTACATAATGATTTATTTAGTAGTTTTCATAAATATCGTTTATATCGAGAAAAAATTATTATTGATATTTATGTGAGTTCATAAGAAAAATTACAGCATTTTTGTTTCGTAATTAATTTATAAATAATATTAAAGCTGTAGGTATACAATATTAAACATGTTAGTCTATTTTTAAAAAGCTCGGAAATACCGAATATTATATATTTTATGCCCTTTAATCTGTTTCATTAATACTCGTATGTATTTCATTATTGTTTAGATTTTACAATTTTCTCCGAGTAATACGTATTAATTCAAAAGATAAAAATATAAACCACCAGTAATAGATGATAATTTCGAAAAAAACATCAACAACAATATAATGTCGTATTAAAAAATTCATCAGCTGTAAGCTTACTTGATTAGGTGGTCTTATGTATTTAGGTTCATTGTATTTACGCCTAAAGAGTACTGCATCGACTTCCGAACCCAGCGATTTATCTACGGTCAACCAACATTGACTGACAGGACAGTCAATGAACTCGCTTTGGTTGGGCTTAAACTGTTCCCAATCTGATCCAACGCCGGTATGGACTAAAATTCGTTTGAGCGGTGTCAAACCGTACTGGTAACCCTTTGGAACGTAATAGAGTTGCTCTCTAATTCTATCGCTTTCGGGCGAATTCTCCGGCCACACCTTTCTAGAATTTATCAATCGAATACCTACCACAAAAACACTAGACAATTAACAGTGAAAATGAAAATCATCTACATATGTACGAAGTGTTTCTCTTACATTTTGCATCATGGCTGTTAGGCGTGGAAATCTGAAATTCATATTGAAGAATAAATAATAAAATACAGCAGAGGGTTTATAAACATGTACAGTTTACTTAAATAACATTGAAACTCGTCTATCATTGTTCTCCCACTTTTTCTATTGTTTTGTTTATAATTTTTAAGTAGTGATGGGAAATTATGAAAACAATGTATGTAGAAATGTAATATATTTAATCTTAGAGTATATTATAATACATTTTGTTCATTCTAAAGTATTTATTATTCAGTTTACACATATTTCACAATTAACTAAATGTGTGTTAATAACACACGGCGGTCGCCCCACCTTTGAAAGTGGGTGGGTGGGTGATAGGTGCTAGGTGGTTAGGGTAGTAGGTGCTAGGTAGTTAGGGTTATTAAAGTTAAATTGTTGAAACTTGAAAGTGTTTAATTTCAAAAACTGATTAATAAATACGTATCAATTAAATAAATAATACAAATTAAATAATAACTGCTTGTATATTTTATTCATCTGCACTATTATATAAGAAATAGTAATTTAGCTGAAATATTTAAACAATACTTCCGGTTCCCAATGTATATTTTCGTCATTAAAGTAAACACGACATTTCAATGTTTGTCTGTTATAATAACATATATTTGAACCATTTAGTATACTGTATACACTGTTATTGTCAATCCTTGTCAAAATGGTGGCACGGTGAGGCAGTATGATTTTTCCATTTTGGGCAGATATAGAAAAACGTATACATATAGAAGAATATATATATATATATATATATATATATATATATATATATATATATATATAGATGGGGCGGGGGTGGTGACGGAGAAACAAAGAAAAATTTGATGACCATTTTTTTTAAGTTGTGAAAGGGAATTGTTAGGTGTATGGGTGGGGTAGGTATTAATTTTTGTACTTTGCCCCACCTATAAAAATTGAGTTCGGCGCCACTGGTTTTGACTGTATTTTAAATTTTTCTTCTAATTGATCAATTTTTTTTTCAAGTTCACTAACTTTGGCTTTTAAACTACGTTTTCTGGGAGTGTTGAATGACAGTACCTGTGTAGTTTGAGTAGAAGCAGAATTAGAAATTATACTCAATTCAATTGAACTTGTGTCTGAGATTATGCATGTTGTATTCGCTGTAACTGACTGGTTGGATTTTAATGGTGTACTGGAATTGGCTGGCCTTTCTAAAAGTTCTTCACAAATAGCTTCATCCAAATGCATTGGAGGTACTGGGCCATTAGGACTAGACTCAGTTGATTCTAAACAAATATTATTATAAAATAAGTAATATAGCTAAAAGTATATCTAGGTAATATATAATTATAGCGCGTTAAACAATAATATTGAAGATTAATGAAAAATATAAATTATGTATTGATATTGCATGTATTTCCATTTAGTAACAATTTATGCGTATTCATTAAACACTATTCTAAATCATAATCGATTATTATATGTCGTGAGCTACAGCTAAAAAAAATTTACACTGTCAAAATTCAAAATGTTGTTATTTCATTACGTTTTGATTAAACCAGCCGAGACTTTGACCAAGAAAGGTAAAAATAGTCAACTGTGTATATTGTACCTAAAGCTTTGTTGAAAAATTGTCGTATTCAAAAAATTGTTTATTTGTGTTTTTAAAACCGAACAAACTTACCGCCATTATCTTGTGCAAAGACCGAAGAAATATTAAAGCTATACTCCATTACTACAGTTTTACTGGCTTTTTCATTTTGTACCAAATCGATAGATAAAATAAACAGTAATATCACACAATATCGTGTAAATCAAAATGTTAATTTTAATTTCATCATACTACAACAATTTCTCATAATACTATATATATGGTTCATAAAATACTTTCAATTTAAACTAACAATATAAATATTAATAAAATATTTAAATTAGGAACGTACATTAATACAGCTGATTATTACAATCGAATTATAGACATAAATTGTTTTGAATTATGATGATTGGATATTTGGATGGTGTAAAATTAATTTTAGTTGACAAAAAAAAAAAAAAAAAAAACAATAAATTCAAACAAATAAAATTTTATACAGGACCTTATAAAAAACTGTCAATTTATAAAATGTAATACTAATGGTACACGAGTGTATGTTATGTTCAATCAGCAACATAATAATAATAATATTAAATACAGAAATAGGAATATCAATAACATAAATATGAACGTGACTCTGATAATATAATGAAGACGTATAAGGAAATTTATGAGCTTGGAAATAAACCTCTGCTGTGGTTTTGTCAGCACTATATTGGAATTGACCCATTAAGTCTTCTTCAATTGAACATCTAAATTATGAATAAAATTAATAATATAAACTAAAAAAAGTATCTTACATTGATTAAAATTGAAAAAAACAACAATTTTTTTCTTGTTAATTTAAGTTTTAGAATATTTATAACTGAGAAAACATTTTTTTGGTTATTTAAATAATCATGGACTACCTTTTATTAGTTTTTAAATTTGAATTTGAAAGCATATTCAAGTATTAATATAATTCTAAACATTCTATATGAATATTGTCCTAAAGTCATGTTTATAACTTTATGCTGTGGTGCTCATAATGATATGGATATTAAACTTCATTTTATCAAATAACTGGTCGATAATATCTTCACTCAACCGAATATAACATAATAAATACCACTTCACTATACAACAACCATCAAAATAGCCTAAGGTCCTTCACAGACACCTTCATAGATAAACACATTTTATAAAGAGCCAAGGAACAAAGGACAAACTTACTTTACCGCTATCCAACCTAAAAATTGTATTTAATCATATTAGTTTTTACACAGATACAGTTCAAACTTTGAAAAAATTGATGGTTTTTACATCAAATACCTTCTTTATATGAATACTTTAACAAATTAAGTAGTTGATTCTATCTTCACGAAACATGTAATAAAAGAAGGAAAATGTTTTGATTAAACCAGCCAATAATTTGAACAAAAACGGTAAAACATGTCAACTGTATTGACTGTATAAATTGTACCAAAGCTGTGTGAAAAATTGTTGTACAAAAAAAGTATGTTTTGTTTCCTTAAAACCTAACACTCTTATCGCCATTATCTTGTGTAAAGGACAAAGAAATGTGTTTAGGCAATATTCCAAGATTATAGTCTTACCAGTATTTTCATTTTGTATCAAATTGATAGTTCAAATAAACAAGAATATAACACAATATCAAGTAAATCAAAATGTTTATTTTAATTTAATCGTACAACATACTACAAATATTTTTCAGAATACTTTGTATATAATATATTCATAAAATACTTTTATTATAAACTTATAATATAAATAATTATCAAATATTCAAATCAGGAACGTATATTGATTACACCTGACTCTTATTATCAAGTTATAGACATGAGATGTTTTGAACTATGATCATTGGATATTTGGATGGCATAAAATGAATTTTAGAAGAGAAAAAAGCTATGACTTCAAAAAAAATTAACTTTCATACATGAACTTAAAAAAAATTTTACACATAATAAGTTATATTATCTATACATATGTGTATACTATGTTCGATCATCAGTATAGTAATAATATGAAATACGGAAATACAAATATAAATAACACAAATCAAATCATTCTCAGATATTACTATGAAATAATTCTTAGGGATGTTATTTATGCTATTATAATGTAAAATAATAGTATTGCCAAAAAGTGGACTCATAATTAAACAAGCCTTAAGTTTTTTAATATAAGTTCGAGATTCAAATTACATTGAATTGGTGAAGCTACAGGGATGTAGTTTAACACATAATCCTTTATAAATAATTACAATAATAACATTTTTTTAAACTAGGTATATGTCATACTAAATATAATGTACAATGATAAATTACAAGACAAATTAAATAATTTATATTTAAAAGGTAAATTTTTTGAACAAAAGAAAATTCATTACATTTTGTATGTAATGAATACAAACAAATATAAATTTACAATTCTTGAAAACTTGTGAATGTACTTTAGGCCAAAATGTAAATTTTACCAATTCAGAGTATAGATGTCGTAGGCATATAGTCAAATCAGGCATTTTACTAAATGCCTAGGCATATAGTCAAAGAATTACAATTTTATGCAATTTCACTATTCGCCTAGAGATTTAGTCATATGCCTAGTCATTTAATTAAATGACTAGGCATTTAACTAAATGCCTATTTCAAGCCAGGCAAATAATCAACGATATTTTCTATTATTTGGTATTATTTTATTACAGTGGAACCTGTATATAACGGAAAGTAAAAACGCGTAAATATATGAAATGTGTTTAATTTCGTGTCCTTCGGTTAGGTATACACATTTATAATTACTTTTGTTACAATACATTTTTAATATAAACGTATAAAGTAGTGAGTTCTATGTATTCTTATTAAATAAAAATAAAAGTTCCATTGGTTTTTACCATGGAAAATTAACCTAGGTACGTAGGTATAAGAACCTTATTTATATTGAGTACCGTGGACCAAATTATAATCTTATTGATTATAACGACAAAAATATGACATTACGGAAAAAGATACCGAACATGCGATTGAATTTTACAATAATTTAGTTTAGTACGTGTATAGTTCGTGTTAGTGGTGCAGTGTACACGACGGAAGCAATATTGTGACATATTGACATTTTTTCTTATATATCTTAAATTTTGATTGTTTTTATTTGAATTTCTAAAATATAATATAATGTCAACCAGTGAATTGTTTTATGAAAAATTGAGATCAATTTATGAGGAGCAAGATAAAAAAAAACCGTGGACTCAGGAAGACTATGACAAAGCTCTAAACGAAATCAATGATGCAAAACTGAATCCAGGTAAAAGTAAAACTCAAAACCAATATTATTTATGCCGTACATATGATCTGATTGAAGTAGGAAATGTTAAACATATTATTTTTAAACCAAAAACTGAAACTGAAAATATTATTTATGTAGTACCTTATGAAAATTATTATTAAGATATTTTTGCACAGTATGCAAATTTACATTTAACTTTTATTTTTATTTAATAAGAATACATAGTACTCACTACTTTATACGTTTATATTAAAAATGTATTGAAACAAAAGTAATTATAAATGTGTATACCTAACCGAAGGATACGAAATTAAACACATTTCATATACTTACGTGTTTTTACTGTCCGTTATATACAGGTTCCACTGTAATAGAATAATACTAAATAATAGAAAATATCGTTGATTATTTGCCTGGCTTGAAATAGGCATTTAGTTAAATGCCTAGTCATTTAATCAAATGACTAGGCATTTGACTAAATGTCTAGGCGGATAGTGAAATTGCATAAAATTGTAATTCTTTGACTATATGCCTACGACATAGATATATCATCACTATGGCTTGGATTTTGAAGCAAATGCTCCTTTTGATGGGAGATAGAAAGATATTACCTATAAATAAATACATTATGTATAGAATATTGTATGGGTAGAACTTCAAAAAAAAAAATTAAAATTAAAAAATAGCATACATAAAGGCACTGCACTAAACATTAATGTGGAACAGTATTATTTAAATGATTTAGTTGATATAAAATATGCACAAATACATCAGTTGATGTGGAAAAGACTTTTTCTATGTAAAAAGAAAACATATTAGCACCCAATAGGATGAGTTTTAACGAAAGCAATTGGTTCAAATATATGGTCGTACATTCCTTTTTTAAATATTTAATTTCATGTTTAATTATTCAGAATTGAATTTAATAAACGTTTTTTTGGCAACTTAAAATGCTTTTTTAAGCAATAATTTTACTTTGAAATCCCAACCATAATCATCACAAATCATCATTTAGTTCACAGTAATGGAATTGATTGATTAATATTTAAATATTTGATTAATGATTCAAAACTTCAAGTATAATGGCAGTCACTAATAATAATTTTGCAAAACACATAATGCATAATATCAAAATACACCTTTTCTTGGTCTATTTGATCCATTTTTTCAGGATTGACAAAATCTGCAACTTTGCTTGTATAAAGACCACTGTGTACTTCTATTGTAGCAGAGCTTTCATCAATTGTTTGGTATTCACGGCAAAAACAATTTCTATTACCACAATTTGAAGGCTAAAGAATAAATATGAATTTAAAATATGTTATCATATACAACACATGAAAATATTTACCATATTCGCACAACCTTCAAAAGGTTTCAAACACACAAATGAATGTGATTCTGATAATATATTGAAGATGTATTAGTAAATTTATGAGCTTGGAAGTTAACCACTGCAGTTTTTTGCTAGCACGGTATTGAAATTGTCCCAGTATGTAATCTTCAATTGAAATCCAAGAATATGATTGAAGAATTTAAAATACAATAAGAATATTGCATAGATTTAGTTTTCAAAATAATAAAAATAAATCCATTTTCAAAAATTATACCTAACATTTTTTTATTTAAATAAACAAGTTTAAAATTGACATAACTTTTTTCTTTTTGATACTAACCCAGATTTATCAATAAGCTTTTGATCAACCTAACCTAAACCATCGCAATGTATACAGTCAGTTATGAACAATCCAAAAGTATCTTCACTATATATAGTTATGATGTTAATGGATCTCCAATTTTTACACTATCAGCAACATTTTATTTGATGATTTTTCCAGAAAATATTTTCATTGTACATATTGGCATTATAGAAGATCAAGCATGGCTCCTTCGTCGATTGATCTACAAAATAACAATAGGTATTTACCTAATAAATAAGTTATTAACCTGGTGAAAAGTAAATTAATTATAATAGATAAAAGTATACATAAGATATACATTAATAATACAAAGTAAAAATAGGTATTAAGAATTGATATGATTCATTAGTTGAAAAAAAAATACACATAAATATAAATTTAAATTTTATAGTATTTATTATGATCATGAGTAACTAAATATGGAATGAAACATTAGTTAGGTTCAAAACTTCAAGTATAATGGCAGTTACTACCAAATATTTTGCATATCCAACACAAAACATCAAAATATACCTTTTCTTGGTCTACTTAGTCCATCTGTTCAGGATTGCAAGGATCTGCAGTTTTCTTTGTATAATGGCCTTTTTATACTTCTATTGTAACAGGGCTTTCATCAATTGTTTCGTCTTCACAGCGAAAATGTTTTTTTCCACAGTTTGGAGGCTACACAATAAATATGAATTTAAAATATGTTATCATATAAAACATATCATATGTGCATATTTGCAATATCTATCACCTTTAATATTAAAAAACATTCATATTAAATTTAATTATGGTTGAATCATCTCATACGTCGACCAGAAATAATGAAATCACCAAATGTACACACTTAAGGGCCTACTACAGAAAAAATCAAAAGAATTGAAATACTTACCAACTGAGGGAAGAAATTGAAAAAACAAATGTCAGTGACAGTTGTGATGATACAATTTCAAGAATGTTAACTGTTTAGAGAGCTCTAAAAATCTCTTTGGACTCGAGCGTTGAAGAATCGAAAGTATTACAGATCTATGCCTATTTTCTGTAACAAAAAATACAGAAAACTGAACACCAAGGCCGCCCAAACTTCCCCTTCCATATCACCGTCGCGCGACGTGACAGTTCATATCGTTATTCGTTGGCCGTTGCTAATGGAAAACCTTTCTACCAAAAAAATAGGTTAGGGGACCGCGATGATGACAACGCGACGTTCTGGGTTTCTACAATTTCGATTCTCCCTGACCCCCAGCGAGTCCGACGGCCGATGGCGGATGGTTATGCTTATGATGATCAGGTTTCCCCCACCCGAACAGCAACAAAACATCGGGCGTTGGGCGCGGCGAATGCATTCGGACATTCTGTGGCTACGAAGGACAGACCGATCGACATTTTTACTTTTTAGTGAAACTTCGTAATAGTATGTATAGAAATATTGTGTAGTTTTTTAAGTGAGACAAATACATTAGATTTTACAATATTTTTCATTGTGTGCAGTGGATTCCTTTTTTTTTCATATCATTCTAGTATAAAGCACACTTTCGTTTTTATTCTTCTGTCCTATTGAAAACAATTTTAGCATACCTACTAAATTAGGCAAACTATGCACTTGGAATTATTATGTATGTATTAATGTACTTTAATATTATGAATATATATATATATGTTACGCCGAATTTGTGAAATTGCCGATTTCATGAAATCGGCAGAAAAATTTCCGATTTCATGAAATAAGCAACGCCCTTGCCGAATTCATGAACTCGGCAATTTTAAGAGCATAAAACTGCCGATTGCGTGAAATCGGCAACCTCAAAAAATAAACTAGATTAATGAATTACGAAAAATAAAATAGAGTAAATAATGAAATTTAAAGAGGAAGATAAAATAGGCCGTACAACGACTCCTGAAGCACATTTTTTTTTTTTTTTTTTGATTTCTCTGCACACCTTTCACAAATCGCAATGTAAGCTTTCACAACAGCCATTGGAATATTTGAGTAGTGCTCCATAATTTTTTTATGAGTTTTTGTTTCCCCTTTATGTCCGCTGGCCACATGCATATCACGAATGATATCTTTGAAATTCTCGAATATCGCCATTATGCCCTGATCGCGATCCGCCGTACTCTTCGAACGCCAGCCACCTCGATTAGTTCAAATTTATCACTAATATGACAATACCTCCTATTCTTCGTTGTGATATTGTCATCAGATAAAATGCTGATAGCTTCAGTATTTCTTTCTGCTGTCCATCTATCAATTTTCCAGATGAGAGATTAAAATAAATATAGGTACTAAGGTCTAAGACACTAGACGTTCGATACACGACCGCACTTTAACACACTGGTTTAAAACACAAGAATCGAATTGACTGAACACTGATAATTTAAGATTGATCATAAAAATCGTTATTCGTACTGTGATAAAAGGCCATTGTATAAGATAAAATTTCGTTTTTAGATGTCTTTTACAACACAAGGTATTTTTATTAGGTATTTTTGTATATCACTATAATACGGATCATATCATCTATAATATGTACGATGTAAGTTATTAAGATAATGGTGTAATAATGTCAATAAGTACTTGCAAGAGTCAGAAAATATTTTATTTACGTAAAATAAAACGTCTTTTTTTTTAATTTTTAGACTGTATTTGTCATGCACGGATTATCAAATAATGTGTTACCGAATTCATGCATTCGGCAGAAAAAAGTATACCTAATTCATGAAATCGGCAAAATATTATTGCCGATTTCATGAATTAGGTATCCAAACTGCCGAGTTCATGAATTCGGCAAGGGCGTTGCTTATTTCATGAAATCGGCAACTTTTCTGCTGATTTCATGAAATTGGCAATTTCACGAATTCGGTGTAACATATATATATACACAATGCACTCAATTGTGTTTAAATGTTTGACACTTGTCATGCTTATAATAATAAAATAACTAATAAAACCTTAAGTATCAATATATTATATTAAAACCGGTTTTGTCAAAAAATACCATTTTCAAATAAATTAGAAATTTGTTTAAAGTCTATACTTGAGGATGATTTTTCATCAAACCTCCTAATAATATAAATATCTAAAGTATCGTGAAATTAACTTTATATTAAATTTAACAACTTACCAAAGTATAATCATTTTCAAAAAACAAATGTTACAAATCAAAATGAACATCGGATAGAATTAACAGGGTACTTCGATAACTTAGGTAATTCCAACGTTTATACTGGCTAGACTCCTACTGAATACAACTGTAGTATGATCATTTTTACAAAATAGCCCAATGTTCATTTTTATCAATAGAAAAAAAATATAATAAAATTATTTAATATGAAATTTAATGTTTCAATTTTGAAAATTGACTTTTCATTTTAAGTCTATAATTTGTATTTGTTCTATTATGTGTATGTAATAATATCTATGTATAATGCTCCTAGATATAAATATAACTTAAATAATATCTACTTTTTAGTTTTTATAGTTTCATTTAAAGGTTGAAAAATATATAGATTAAGTAAAATTATACTCTTAGCCTCACTTATTATGAATGTTGTAATAATAATAATATAATACAGTTTTATTATTCAATAATATGATTGTACATGTTCATTGTTAAGAGTTAATAAAAGAGTTATCTATTTTTATTATTATCATATTTACTGACTATGTTATATTATTTTAACATAATTTAACTGGGGGACGGAGTGGCCGAGTGGACTCAGGTGGCGGTTACGACGCGTACCGTCGCTGGTTCGAACCCGGCCTCGGGCAGTCTCTCTAACTTGGACAGGAAACAACTGTCTTCGGAGAGAGACTGCCATCCCCCCCACTCCGGGGCATGGCAGAAACCTACGGGTGCCCCAATAGAAATTCTGCCAAACCGGCATCCGAACTGTAGACCCTACTAGGGTCTGCACTCCCGGATAACCATGCCATACAAAAAAAAAAAAAAAAAAAAAAAAAAAAAACATAATTTAACTGATTTAAAATAAAATTTAAAATAATGTAAAGATTTATATATTTATGCTAATCTACAGAGATAAGTACATTATTATTTGTCACAGATAACATTAATATTATTATAGCTTAAGTTAAAAATGAACTATGAAGAATAAAGTTTTGAAACTCATTAGACTTCTCCTATCCAATATAATTTTAACAAGACCCAAAAAAACTTAACTCGTCCTTCAGTTTTGGAAATCTGTGTGATTAAAGAATAATCTAGCTTAAATTGACTTTTTTTTTTTTAATGGCCAAAGAATTAATTTTGATAAAGTTTTAATTTCATATTTAGTTTATAATTTACAAACTCATTCTAATGAATTATCAATCAACTTTACAGCTCACATAGTTCAAGAGAAAAGATAATAATAAGAGTTTTCTGGACACCAACATTTTCCTATATTCAAATCACTACCTATACTGTTTGAACATGAAATTCCCAAAGTAAAATACATTTTTTGTGTGTATCAACATTTTGAAGAGTTTAGATTGTTTATATTTTCATAACTTGTCATTGTTTTCTAAAGTAAACATCTCCAGAATTTGATCAAATGAATTTGTAACTATATTTTTTTGGAATTTCTTTTGCCAATCAGAATATAATTTTATTGACTTTACAATATATCTCTTTAAAGTGATATAGTTAATTTTAGTTATTATTTTACCACTAGTATTCTTAAATTAAGTCATTCTATAAGTATCACTAATATTTCATATTATAGTACTCAAGTGAGTATAGGAATAAAGTATTTGAGAACATTATAAAAAGTTTTAATTTATTAAATTACAACTATTTTTATTTATCTATTATTTTTGTTATGTATTTATTCAACATTTTGTATTCGTTTTGTAAATGCTTTAAAAGAATAGAATAATATTAAATACACATTAGATATTATTTTAGGTATATAAAATTATTTTCTTTATTATAATTAAAAATTGTGATAAAAAATTTGTTTAACTTATTTAAAAAAACTAAAAAAATTATTTTAGTCATGTTTTTTATTTTTTTTTTAATATAGTCACCCTTATCTACATAGATGTATAAGGGACTTTTTATTGTTTTTACGAGGTATGTATATCATTTGATTTTTCTGAAAAAATGATGAAAAAACACCTATCAAGTTTCAATGATCAGATATCATAATCATTCAATACCATACATTGGCCAATACTATTTTTCCTTGAAATTTGCATTTTATTTCTTCGCATAATATTTTTCATTTTTAACAGTAATATTTACAGGTTTATTTGTTGTGAACTTTGTTTTAATCAGAGTGTTTCTAGATTACTGATTAGTACAAATAAATTGAAATTGAAAATGTAATATTTAGAACAAATTATGTTCTTGACAGGTCATACAATATTACCTTAATATTGTAATATTAATATTGAATGTAATATTAATTAATATTGTAAATTAATATTTTATTTTTTTGTTAGTGTTGTAATTGTATAAATTTTAAATTAATAAATTATCATTCAAAATAGTTACCATTAGTGTACCATTACGAACAACCCACATTACATTACATTTAGTGCATACCATCATAAATACAGTTAGGAAAACAGCACCCATAAATGACCACAAAAGTTATTTTCCCTTTTCAATTAATGATGGGATAATCAATTTAAACTCTTTCAGATTTTTCAAATGTTTTTTGTATTCATGAAATAAGTCTACTCAAGAACATTTTTAATTCAATTGGTTATTAGTAAATCATTAAAAATTAATAAAAAAAAAAATTGACCTAGTGGTTCTTTGGGTTTAATTTAGATTTGAATAATTTAAATATTATGAATTCATTAATATAATAATAATATAAAAGTAAACAAGAATAATTAAATATATAATTAAATTTATAAATAAATCGGACAGTACAGCGCCATTTTAACCCGTCGTCGAGTCCAGAGCAGACCGCCGCGGTCTACTTCGCGGATCGCAAATGTCGATATCGGAAATCTGGCGACACACGAATCACGATTACTGTGTACAGGGAACAGTACTAAAAAATTAATTTACAAAAATTAAATTATTGATTATAGATAACACCTGCAGAGCGTAGTGGCAATCGCCGTGATAACGTATATACACATTACATTGCCGTGCGAACTCCGAGCTTAGTGAACTGATGTGAACATGTTGTCTTGCATACGTCGGGCCGCTTTCCGGAGACAGTTCGCGGTCGACCGTCAGTTCGTGCGCTACAGCAGTGCGTTGATCTCGCACCGTAACGTGCCGGCGTTCGTCCGGGACAACCGCACCACGTCCAACCGTCTGTGCGTCGTGTCTACCGTCCTCTTTCAAGTACGGCACAGGCGGTTCGACAGCAAGAACGACGACGACAACCTAGAAGATGCGGACGAGTCCCAGAACGGCCGGGCCGTGTACGACGTCAAGTCGAGTGCGGACAACACGTCGATCGCGACCATCCAAGTACCGGACGACATACCTTACTTGCCATTAGTGACCATCACCAAGCCGCCCTTGTATCCCAGGCTGTTCAGAATCGTCGAGGTTTGTGTTTAATCTGCATAGTATACAATCATTCATATTCTATTTCAAAATGACGAGCTATCAATACTTTACAGATAAGTGACCCTACGTTAATTGCGTTGATCAAGCGAAAAAAAGCATTGAATCAACCTTTTATTGGTCTATTCATGAGGAAAAATACTGATACGTAAGTATTTTGGTGAACAATAACATCATCAAAGTAAATTTTGCATGAATGCCTATATTTTTCTTTAACATCATGTGTGAGTAACTCTTGAATGTATATTTTAGAGCTTCGGATAATATTGTTACAAACGTTGATGAAGTGTTTAATGTTGGATCACTCGGAAGAA
Source organism: Therioaphis trifolii (assembly GCA_027580255.1). Classification (NCBI taxonomy): domain Eukaryota; kingdom Metazoa; phylum Arthropoda; class Insecta; order Hemiptera; family Aphididae; genus Therioaphis; species Therioaphis trifolii. Next base: position 56,941,190 of record CM050405.1, on the reverse strand, counting down.
TAAATGAAATGCGTGAATTTGGAAATAAATTACACATGCTTATACAATGTTTTAGGCGCATTAAGCTGACAAAGCCACTTTTTGAAGATCAAGATATTGATAAAAGTATTATTGATAACAGTTCTTATACATTTTTAATTATTTCAATTTAATATGATATTTTTACATCTTAGTTACAACTGATTTGACCAAACGTAATAAAAAACAAGCTCGTGTCAAAGGTGTGTCAAACACACCTGAAATAGAACCTGTTCCAGAAACAGATAAGATCCAGCCACAAGTGCTTATGATTGGAGTAGAAAATTTAAAAGATGAACCTTATGAAAAAACTATGGAAATTAAAGTACATATTTATAAAATTTAACTTTTATTGTATTTGATAATTTAACATAAAAAAATGAATTATTATTTTTATTAGGCACTGTCTCAAGAAATAATAAAAACAATTCAATCAGTTATCAGTATAAACCCTATTTATAAAGAAATATTACACCCTATGTTGCAACATGGAAATGTGGCAGATGATCCTTCTTATTTATCTGACATAGCCGCTGCTATAGCTGACTGTGAAACTCATGAATATCAAGAAATTTTAGAAGAAACTAATGTATGTATTATGCACAAATGTTTATGTTTGAAAACGTTATCTATTACATTCATTAATTTTGAACTTTTTTCACTCATTATTCGTCATGATAAAACCTCCAACATATCTTTAAAAATAATATTATATAGAGAAATCTTGCTCTAATAAATTTGTGAACCAAGTTACAGTTCCAATTAATCTTAAAAATATTACCTTTTGTACCATAATTAGGTAAATGTAAAACCAAAATTGTATATTCCACCAATGTTCTTCAGTTATTAGATACTTGTTTTATATTTATTTGCAAGTTTTACAGTTACTAATCCAAATGTTTAATGTTATAATAGACATAATTTAAATTAAATTCGCAATTTCTAAAACACGTTTTGTTATACTCGCGTGTATAGTGTGTATATTTATTTATTATGCTAAAAATTTGATTTAATTCATAATTAATAAATTGTATTTAATGTATAATATGATTTATTTTAGGTTCCAAAACGTCTTTTGCTTGCATTGGGCTGTGTAAAAAATCTTTTAGAACTGAGTGAAATTCAAATCAAAATTAGTAAAGAAGTTGATGAAAAAGTTAAACAACAACATCGTAAATTTATACTTCAAGAACAACTTAAAGTAATAAAAAAGGAGCTTGGCCTTGAAAAAGATGATAAGGATACTATTGTCGAAAAGTTCAGAGATAGAATTAAAGTATGTTTCTCTATTGAAATTGATTTAATCCAAGTTAAAATATCTTTTTTAGTTAGTCATCATAGTATAAGATATTAAATTAATATTATTATTTGAGAATGATAAAAATTTCTAATTTATTGTAATAATTGTGATGCTATTTATTTTAATGTATTTTTTTCATTATTATTTAAAGGATAAACAAGTGCCTGTTGAAGTTAAGGAAGTTATTGATGAAGAATTAACTAAACTATCATTTTTAGAACAGCACTCTTTGGAATTTAAGTAAGTTATGAATTTATCAAATTATTTTAAATTTTTAGTTGACACAACATAAGTATTGGTTTTTAACTACTTTTATTATATAAAGTTAAATTACCTACATTATTTTTACTATAAAATTATAGTGTTACAAGAAATTATTTGGATTGGCTTACACAATTGCCATGGGGTGCTACGAGTGATGAAAATTTTGATATAAAACGAGCAAAATCTATTTTAGATGAAGACCATTATGGAATGGATGATGTGAAAAACCCAATTCTTGAATTCATTGCAGTAAGTAAATTAAAAGGTTCTACACATGGTTTAGTTCTATGTTTGCATGGGCCACCCGGTGTTGGCAAAACAAGTATAGCAAAATCCATCGCAAGAGCTTTAAATCGAGAAGTAAGTTGATTCAATAATCACAAATGTTTACTTTTAAATAATTGTTTTATTATTTTTTGTATCAAAGTACTTTAGATTTAGTGTTGGAGGTATGACTGATGTAGCTGAAATTAAAGGTCATCGTAGAACGTATGTTGGTGCCATGCCTGGTAAAATGATTCAATGTTTGAAGAAAACTTCTACTGAGAACCCTTTAGTTTTAATTGATGAAGTTGATAAAATTGGAAGGTAATTTATTGCTTTAATTTCTAAAATTTAGACTTACATATTATATAAAATTATTTATTATTATTTTATTTTTTGTTAGAGGTCATCAAGGTGATCCATCATCTGCGTTATTGGAAGTGCTTGATCCTGAACAAAATGCCAATTTCGTAGATCATTACTTGGATGTATCTGTAGACTTGTCAAAAGTACTCTTCATTTGTACTGCTAATGTCATCAACACAATTCCAGAACCTCTTCGTGATAGAATGGAACTTATTGATGTATCTGGGTACGTAGCAGAAGAAAAAATGGCAATTGCAAAACAATACCTAATTCCTCAAGGGCTTAAATCTACTGGATTAAAAGAAGAACAAGTAAATAATAAAATGTCAATACAATGTATATATTTAATTATTTATGTGAATTCATAGATAGAAATTGCTGATGAAAGTCTGTCCACTTTAATCAAATCATATTGCCGTGAAAGTGGTGTACGCAACCTTCAAAAACACGTTAAAAAGGTTTTTATTATTTTAATATTTTAACTGAATAAAATAATATCAATAATTTAATTTAAAACAAATAAGTATATCATACTTATTACATTTTATTTGATGCTTATTTAACAGATGTTACGAAAAGTTGCATTGAAAATTGTTGAAGGTGAATCAGAGAAAGTAACAATCACCAATGATAATTTATATGGTTTTGTTGGAAATCCAGTGTTTTCCAAGAACAGAATGTATGAAGAGCCAATACCTGGAGTTGTTATGGGGTTGGCTTGGACAGCTATGGGTCAGTATTTTTTTTCTTTTCATTCACAACTAAATTTATAATATTTATGTATTTCTTCAGGTGGCGCTTTAATGTACATTGAAACTGAGTGGACGAACCCACCGAGCTCAACTGATGAAGATGAAGCTGTGGGCAGCATTGCATTAACTGGCCGTTTAGGAGAAACGATGCAAGAATCAGCGAAAATCGCATATACTGTAGCAAAACACTATTTGAATGAAATTGACCCAGAAAATCGTTCATTATTTATACGAAACTTGCACTTACATGTTCCAGGGGTAAGTATTTGAATTAAATAAAAGTATTTTAGGTAAAAATCAAAAAGGCTGGTAACAGCCCTACTAAATTTTAATAATAATAATAATAATAATAATATGACTATTAAGTTATTAATTCTTTTGTTATAAGTAAATTTTGATCGAAAGCAAAATCTGAATATTCAATCAAATATTTGTTTGATATACTGACAACTTGTTAAAACTTATCTTTCTACATTAATAATTCAGGAATTGTATATTTATATATATTTACAGTACCATCAAATATGATTGAAAATTCTTTTATTCAATTAAAGCATTCGTTAGTAATATAATTTTTGTGCATTTATCATGAAATACGATATAAAAATGAGTAACCAAATGTAATACTATACTTAATTTCCGAATTAAAATTTAAAAAAAAATTTATTAAGATTAAAAAATTTTACAAATGACAATGTAATTTGAATTTTGTTTTACTATTAATATTAAAAAAAATTGTTTAATTTTTTTAATGGCGCTTTTTACAAAATGACTTGAATGTCAAAAGATAAACAGATAACTAAATTATATAATTATGTGTATTAAACATTAAAGAAGTAAACACAATATGTATATTTTTCAACAACTTATTGGTTCCATAAAAATGTAGCGAACCTTCTTAATCTATTTAGTATTAGTTATGATTAGGACACGTATAAGCTAACACTGTGACTATTCTGTTTTATTTACTTCTTACTGCATGTAATTATTTTACTTAAAACCGTATTTTTTTGTATTATTTAATGTAGGGAGCTACACCAAAGGATGGATCCAGTGCTGGTTGTACTATTGTCACTGCGTTACTTTCATTGGCTTTAAACATTCCTATACGCGACAATGTAGCCATGACTGGAGAAATTTCTCTAAAAGGAAAAGTGATGCCAGTGGGTGGAATTAAAGAAAAAACAATAGCTGTGAGTGATTAAATGATTTTATACAATTACATCAAGTTAATTTTATTTTTCATATCTAGGCCAGAAGGGAAAACGTTAATTGTTTGATATTACCCGAGGAAAACAAAAAAGACTACAATGAACTTCCTAAGTTCATAACTGAAGGGCTTGAAGTACATTTTGTTTCGTATTATAAAGATATTTACAAAATAGTCTTTGAAAATCAATAATATGATTCCTTTATTTTATAAGTTTTATGGTTTAAAACTGAAACTTTTTTTTTTTTTTTTTTTATGTACAGATGTTAGTATTTTTTTTAATAAAATTTTATAATTGTTAACGTATCTTAACCTCTTTTAGTCGAATAAAAGGTAATTACTGTGAATCAACTATCAAACATTGTGTAATTAAGATTGTTAAAACGAGGCTTTAGTTGCTAAGTGTCTGCAACCCTGCTGACATGTATCTTTACTTCATGCAAACAATTTTTTAATTATTAAGGTCGATTATTTTACAATGGGCACCTAATACATGTGCTCAGAGTTTAGTTTTCCATGATATTAATCAAGTTTTCAGCAACATTAATTTTGGAGCCATGACAAAATTACTTAAGTTGATTTAATGAAAATATTGTTTATGACAAAATTTTCCATTTTTGCTTGGTTTGTCAGCAGTTTTTCAAGACATCTGGAATAACTATTGGAAGGAAAGTTAAATGAACCTTCAAAGTAACATCTACATGTGATTTCCGAGCTATAGAGTTGCTGGATTAAACTTTTGGACTAAGATGAGCAAAAAGTGTCTACAGAAAAAAAAAACATTATAAAACTATTAGATCCTTTGACAATCTAAAACATAAGTTTCAAATAAAAAACCATTAACATAAATTTTTATACTATATTATTTTAAGCACAGTTTTTTGTTGTTAATATAAACTACTATATGATTAATATTACTACAAACTTACATAGTATTTCTTAAATTTAACAAAACATAAACTAATATGTAATAATCCAACTTAAAAATAAAATTTAGAATATAAATGCTTTGGGTATTGAACATTTTTTTGTTAAAGTTGAAATAAACATGTTATATAAACTGACAAATTTTAGAGCATAAAAAATTATTAAGCTTACAAATTCTCTTTAAATCTTAATACAGCAATCAAAATAAACTATAAAACACTCGTGAATTATTACGCAAATAATTTATAAACTTGAATTTTATCTCAATATTAAGAACAAATATTATTCAAATATAACATATTATGTAAATCGTGGGTTTTATTTTTTTAACGAGGAAGGTATACGGCTCTGTGGGTATTTTCTCTTTGCTGAATTGGATACATCTGACAAAACAGGGGTTCCAATTAATCTGGGTATGGGTTTTTTGTGTTTAATAATATCACAAAGAGATGACGATGAGTTATTAAATTCACAATTTTTCGACATGGATCTATCATTTATTTTACACGGTATTTTACTTTTTACCAATACTTCTGTTTCTTTATGACATTTATCAGATTTTAAATCATTTTCTGTGGTGTTACTTCTGTAAATTAGCGATTTTACACGGCTTTTAAACATATATCGGAATTTATAAAGTGTTGATATTGTTGTCTTTGGATCACCAGTCTCAATTTTCATTTTTTTTTCATAGTTGTGTTGTTCTTGATTAAGCTCCATATTTCTTTTATTATTTTTTGATTCATTACTGTGAACAAATTCATCAGTCAAACTTTTTTCTGTAGATTCCATAAATGTATTATTATAATTGAAGACCTGGGGGCAACAACAAGACATCTCCAATAAATTAAATTTTTCAGGAAGAACATAAAACTATTCTAAAATTCAAATTTTAACTTTAAAATTTAACAAAAATCATATTTAGACTACATTTTAATGATTATAATAGATATTAGTACTTAAATGGTGAAAAAAAAATTTTAAAGTAGTCAAAATTAAAAAATAAAACTTAGGAGATGTCTGGTTGTTGCACCGTAATATTATTTACAGAGATATTTTGATAAATATGTAATAAAATTGTTATTATAATACCTATTATGTTTCTTTTAATCATATTGTTTAACTTAATTTTATATATTTTGGAATGTGTGTGTGTGTTCCAAAAGAATAATAATTTATTATTATTATTGAAAATAAATAAATAAAACTTTTTATCAGTACCTATACTTTTTAATAATATTATTTTTATTAACATAAATAAACTATGTAACATTATGTGGGTAAGTTCTACATAGTTATTAGATACACATTCTTATAAAAACAAAATCAACAAAATATAAATGAAAGTATAATCTTTTATAACATAGTAATACTTTATTTTGAATAAAATTTCAGTTTTAAACTTAATGATAATAATAATGATAGTAAAAAGTTTAATAAAAAAATACTTCTTTTTATAAATTTAACAAAATATTGAAATAAAATAACTTATGACTTTATATAACAAACAATAAACATTAAAATATGGGTAAGTTCCACATATTAGAAATAATAGAAATAAGTTAATTTAAAAACAAAAGCAACAAAATATAAATGAAAGTAAAAACTTTGATAGGCTTTATCAAAGAATAATAGCGCGAAAATCAGTAAAATAATTATATCAGTATGTCACGTGTATACAATTTACAGTACTGCCAACATTTGGTGCAACAACCAGACATATCCGGATATGTCTGGTTGTTGCATCAAATAATAAACCAGACATCTCCATTTGTTTAATATCTCAGTATCCAAGAGTCGGATGTGTCTGGTTGTTGCACCAATCGACGTGTTTTTTTTTTTCATATAATATTAGTCGAAAAAGTGATTTTGACCAAATTATGGAGATGTCTCGTTGTTGCCCCCAGGTCTTCAATTATTCATTCATTTTAACATCATTTAAAATTTCAGAGTTATAACAACACATGGGTTCCTCAATGTTGAGAGCAGAATTAATTATTTCTTCTGAGCTACTTGTAATTGACTTTTCAGATATATTATCAGAAGACATGCCTACAAAAGAATTATCTGATAAAACTAGTGTTTGGTTATTAGATTTTGAATCGGTTTTTGACACAACTGACATTTCAATAAGTTTAGAAACATTCCAACGGGACTCAACAGGCGAACTATTAATATCTGTTTTCAGTTCATGCGATTTCATATTTTGTTGTTCAATAATGCTAAAATCTTTAATGACACACGAATAAGAGTTAAAAGATAATTGTTTGTCTTGATCTGTATTCATTTCAGAAACATCAGTCTTTTTAATACTCTTATTTAAAGTCAATGAACAGGGTGATTGATATTGTGCTTCAGTCATTTCATTAGTACATAATTCCAAACCATCTATATTAATTTGTTCAGTAGTTTTATTTAAAGAATTAGAAGATTCATCAATTTTTATCTGTTCATTATCCAACAGTCTGGAACCAACACCTTTGTCTGATGATAGAACATCATTTGTTTTCTCCGCTATTTTATTATCAATATGATCTTTGAAATCATTAACTGTATTGTGATTTGTAGATAGATTTAATGTAGTATCAATTATTGTTTGATTGAAAGATAAATTACTATGATTTGAGGGATTGGTATTATCTGACTCATCAACTATTAGTTATATACCAGGAGCTCTATTTGATGAGAGATTTTTTGAAAAGGATTCTTCAGAATTTTGATTATCATCATTAAAATTTATTTTATCTGGAGACACCACGTCTGAATCCAACATTTGACCAACCACACTAAAATCAATTAAAACATCTTTTTGTTCCGAGAAATTTTCATCTAAATATGTTTTTTGTATTATGTTTTGTGGGTGTTTGGTCGACAATACTAAAATTCAATAGTTTCTGTCTCTTGATTTGGTTTTCAGAAGTAAGCGTTTGTTGCATAGTAAAAAAAATCCAATAGCTCTAGGGTTTTAGAAGACTTGCACTCAAATATTTGTGGATCTTTATTTTCTTCAAAGTTATTGTTAACTTCCATAGCATCAGATTCTTCTTCATTATTATAATCTTTAACATCGGCTGTAGGCACAACTATGTCAGGCATAATATTCATTGATTTTTCATCATCAAAACTTTGTTCTGCATCATTTGAATTATCTTCAACTTGACCGATTTCATTTGATGAATCATCCGAGACTTCACTTTTATTGTCAGCAATAAGCCAGATATAATTATATATATTATTATATATATTTTATAATTATTCATACTTCCCTCAATTACATGTGAAACCGATGGTCTACAGGAATTTTTTTCTTTATCTAAATAATAAGTTATAAAAACTTTAATGTTATAAGTATATGAAGAAGTAATAAAATAAAATATAATTGAAATACATACGGGTACGACTGTTTGTATTTAATTCTGCTCCTTGAATTGGGACATAGCTAATCACATCATCTAAAAAATATTTATGTATGCATCTATATCATAATAATAAACACATTAAGATGTAATAAATGGTGAATACTACTATACATTTGAAACAAAAGAAAGTAGATAAAATTTAATATATTTTTACATATAGACGGCGTCAATTCAAAAGGGCATAAGCGCCAAAGTCTATAATACATTCAGCTTTCAATTAATAAAAATTATTAATTAAAAATATAGTTGGGCAATGGTTTACAATAGATTAAAACTTGACTTTGTGCCTGTTGACATCATTTTTTTATGTTAAAAATATTCAATGATATGTTAAGTCATTGGTAAAATTTTTTTTTTAGCTTTTCTGAATAATTCAAAAAAGGTCGCTTATGCCCTTGTGGATTGTTACCGTCGATAAATTAATAAAAAACAATTACAAAAAATGTTTTGTAAATATATAAGTGAATAAAATAGACTGATAATTAATTTCAATTAATTGAAAACTAAATAAATACCTTTAACAAATTCTGATTTATTTTGATCTTCAGAAAAATTTTCATCTAGGAAAAAATATACATTGAATTACTAATAAATAATTTTTCTTCACTAAAGAAATATAGAAATATGTTTTATTTCTACAGCAAATTATATAACAATTAATCTATAGATATGATGGCCCTAATTTCGCACTCACATATAGAGTTTAAATATTCAGAATGGCTAACATTAAAAATATGCGAAATTAATATTTTAGAATTTATACCTGAACATAGCAAAGAATTTTTGTTCATGATGCAATAGTTTTTAGTTATATTATAACAGCATTAAGAACAACATTTTCCATAAGTTAAATGTTGACTCTTCTGTACATTTAAAATTTTATTTTAGTTCATATACTTAAATTTTTCAGATTTCTAAATTGCAAACCAAATGTATCAATAAATTATTATGGATGAAAAAAAAATCAAAAATCATAAAATGATTTGATTTTGAAAAGTTTTCTGGTTAATCTAACAGTGTTCTAACTAATGAGCAAAAATAGTATTTGACAGCACAATGTAGTGACACAATTTTCAAATGTTAAGTAATTATTATAAGTATTATCAGTTACTCAATTACTTATTTACTTTTTAATATAAGATACATTAAAAAAGTAAACTAAATACAAGGTTTAAAAAAATTTGAAAATAAAACTAGTAGAACAATCACTCTTTTTACTAGTAAAAATCTTAAGGTTTACATTAATACGAACTAAAATTTGGTAAGATAATAAGGAAAGTATCATTCCTGTTGCATACTTTTCTTCTCAGACAAAACAATGGTGGTGAGCCCACATAATGTATACATATTAATTAAAATCACATAGTACTAAGATAATACAATAAAAACATTAAAAAAATAATAAATTACAATATTTTAACATAAAAATTAATTCAATTAAGTAAATTAATCAATAATTATTAAGTACCATTTCCATCATCTTTGTCATCTTCATTTGAATTTAAAAATGATTCACTGAAATTCAAATTTTAATAGTATGAAAGTGTATTCAAAAATTGTATTGTTTAAATAATCATCAATGATATAATTACGTGTGTTTACTTGTCTTCAGTGTCATACAGATTCGATGATTAAAATACATATTTTTTTACGTAGATTTTAAAACACAAATAAATTTGTTTTTATGAAAAAAAAATTGTCTTACCATTTTTCATCAGAACAATTTTCAAGTTTTATAATTTTATTAAATAACAATTATCTATCAATTGTTTATAACTTAATTTTACAAAAGGCTTATTATTTTATTTTTTAATTTTAATAAATACTTACATTTTTTTTTTTTTTTTATAGAAAATTAATAATAAGTAAATTGTATAAAACATGATAATGTTACCTACCTATATAATTAATTTTAATATTTATGATTTATATATATATATATATATATTATACTATACACATTACCTTAACTGTATATCTGAAGGTAGTATGGTATGTCTAGGTTACTTTTTGTGTCTTTCAATCTGACTTTGTGTCACTTAACCAAAACATACAACTCCATCGTCATAATCAGTTATTATTGAATAATTGTCGGTTTCCTCCGTTTCATCCATTCTAAAATATATTAAATACAAAATTATTATAATTTTACTTTAACTTAAACTATTTAAACTGTAAATATATACAATTGATGAAGTGTAATAGACAAATGAACACTCCTACAAGTTGAACATAAATGATCATTTAAGTTTCCCCTTATTTCTAATTCATGGCTTGTGTCAATCAAATAATTAGAGATAGGATAGACCAGGGGTGTCAAACCTTTTGTGAAGACTGGACCCATCATATAGGTAGAAGTTGTTGTGGGCCACATACTTTTTTAAATAATAATACATTCAAATTTAATGATTAAATTATAATCTATAATACAACAATACATTTTTTTATAATTTTACAATAGCGAATAATAAGCAGAAATATTTTTACAAGTATTGATATTTAATAATTTATTAAGTACACAGAAAAATAAATTTATTTATAATAAAAAAAAGTTTTAGTTTAAAAAAGTTAAAAGCCATTAGTTTTTTTTAAATGTGAAATTTGAAATTGCTTTTTTTGTGAAAGTAATGAATCAATATCCGGATTGATTGAAGTTGTAGCAATCCCTAAACAACTTTCAAGGTGCTTGTCTGATATAGTAGACCGATTCTTAGTCTTTGTGTTTTTCATTCTTAAAAACTATTGTTCGCAAATGTAAGTACTGCCGAAAAGCGAGAACATGAATAAAGCATGGTCATGAAGGACTGGATATGTTTCTTTGGGTAGATATAATTTATAAAAATCTAATTTGATGGTTTATATTTTTTAAATAAATTTGTTCTCATCATATTAATATATTATATATAATTAATTCATGGTTTTTAAATTGAAGTGAGGGCCGTACCAAAATCTACCGCGGGCCGCGGGTTCGACACCCCTGGAATAGACCTAATAAAAATAATTTTGCTTATGCTGAAATGGGAACCAATTTTTTTTTTTGTAGGAACTTAAGATCAAGCAAGATTACAATTAAAGCAAAAATATTATAAGGTAGTCAACCTTACATAGTTAAACTTTATATTTAAAAATAGTTAAAAATGACTCTAGAAAACTAAGGAAGAATAAAAAATGAATAAACGAATAAATAAATTACACAGACATCAAACATTAAAAAAACAAATATTAAAATTAAATCAATACGAATATTATTTTATGAATTGAACTATCTATACATGGTTTCATATTTTTTATAATTTTAGCAGGCCACAAATGTATAAATGGCAAGTAAATTAGATAGGTACCTAATAAATAAAATTAAAATTAATTTCGACAATACAGAATAGGTGATTTATAATTTTTCGTTTATATATTTTTAATCGATTTCACAATGAAGTACTCAATAAGATTATTATCGAACTATACGCCATTATACAGACATGGATTTAAAAAAAATCATTTAACATACAAGTCATTTAACTGTCCATCATAAAACCTTGAGTCGCCACTGCAGTACTGCACCGAAAATATAATTAAATAAATTGCATACTACCAGTGGGAAAACGACTACTGCTATTAGAAATCGGTGTCAGGAAAATAAACGAAGGTTCAAGCGAATGAGTCAATATTTAACAATAGTAAAATACTAACCTTAATACGATTTCAATAAAAATATAAAACAAAAATGTTTTGAATGCTATTTCACTTGACGAGAAACGAACTGTGTTAAATCAATCGGACATGATTCAATAGTTGATTTTGATTGAAACCCGAAAACTCGTAAATGTAACAAACTACGGAAAATAAAAATACGCGACCGGCGGGACTTCAGTATTCACGATCGGAACATTACGGATTACGGAACTACGTGCGTCGGGCTTTAGTTTTTGAAATCAAAAATTTTAAACAAACATTCTCGACTTACTGAACTTCCAAATGTCCGTTACACCTCGAATCCAATCAGGGGCGGATAGGCCCACCGGGATACCGGGCAAATCCCGGTAGGCCCTCCTCTCTGTATGCTTTTTTTTATACACTATTATAATTACAGAGTTCGATATAGTAGCTACTCAATACTTTTAAGTATACACAGCCTCACAGGGCCGAACTAATATTTTGTAACTTATTTTACCTGATAAATAGTAATTTTATACTCGTAGATGATGAAAATTAAGATAAATACTAAAAATAGCAATAATAGAACGTAATACCATCGATTACCTATGAATACTATAGATTGCTCACCGAGCGATTTTTCGGTGGTCTACACTCTACAATAAAACTCTTGGTAGATGGCAAGACATCAAAAAAACATTCTAATGGACCTCGATAATAATAACATAATAAACAAATTTTCAACCAAGAGTGATCTCCTCAAAAAAGTGCTTCAATATTGAATAATATTAAGAATTAAAATTTAAGACTTTGTAGTTCATAAATTCCGACATATTGTAAAATTTTATAATTTCAATTTTTTATTTATAATTTTTATAAAAATGTATATTTATAAAAACAGGATCATGAAGATTAGAGATAAGGAGACCAAACTCCGTATACAAAATATGGCCCGACAAAAGTCGCACGGTTATTCTGCCACCAGGAGCGCGTCGTTCGATTAGAGGGCTATGTTTTACCACATATTATATGTATTTTACTATAAATGTACGTTATTTTTGTATTTGAATGAAATATAAATTATCATTCATTACTAATTACCTGCTTATATTAAAGTATACTTAAATATACAAGTAAAGTTAAAAAGGTGTTTCCTGTAAAAAAAGTATAAAATTTAAAATATTCTATAATGACTACGAGTTTAATGAAAAATGGTATGTACATAAATAATACATGAACCAGTTAATGTTATTTGCTGATGTAATCCCTTTACATGCTATTAAAGAATGTATATATTTCAATAACTTATTTGTATCATTCATACTCAATAAAATTGTATTAATAATGTTGCAGTCAAATAAAATTTCAATACCATTCAAAAAAATCTGTCAATATTTAATGTATAAAGAATTGGAATAATATGAATTAATATAAAATACAATTATAGGTTTGTACAGTTATTTATTTTATTTTTGAATAATTAATTGCTTACTTTTACTATAAAATTATTTGAAATTACTATTCTTTTTTCAGAATCACTATTCCATATTGCAAGCACTACTTCATCATCAGTTAATCCAAACATCCATTTATTACATGGTTTTTCTAACAGATTCAGATTCTCTTTTAAATACTGAAAAGAAAATTCTTCGTGGGAATTTTCAACTGTATTTAAACATGCCTGACTTGGTTTAGATATCTTTTTATCAATATTTATAGACCTTTTAAGAGGAGGTTTTCTATTCATTGTATGCTTTGTTAGATACAATGGCAAGTTCGGAAATATAGATGGAACTGCCCCTGCTTTTAATATGGGTCTAATTCTTTTAATTTTATTGACTGATCCATCATTTAAGATAGTCTTGTCAAAAAAAAAGAATATCATTCTCTTCGAAATGATATTCACATATATAGCAATTTTCTGTAAGCATTTTGTCTTTTCTAGGTATGGCTCTATGCCATCTTGCTAAAAGCTCTGTATTCTAAATAACATATGTAACAAATAATTAAATAGGAAAATTATTATTCATAAATAAGGTTAAGATATTTTGTTTTTTTTTTTACTTTGGGTGCTTTAAATAAACTTTTATTTTTTAATCCAATTGATTTTTGTTGTTTGACATCTAAAGCATAACCAGTATTACACCTTGGTACAAAACAGCACTTAACCATTTTTAATGTTTAGGTAAAAAAAATAAAAAATAAAAATTACTCTGGTTTTATGTATAATTATTGTATTTAAATAATCAAACAAATACGAAATAATAATACAAATTATTTGAAACCTTACCATTGTATACATTGTCTATTTATAAATTTAATATTTTGATGAATTCAATAATAAATAATCATATGGAAATCATCTATGTCCATGTGTTTAATAGCTAATTATAATAATATATTTGTTTTAGATTCTGAGTAAAACGAAGTTTTTCGAAGAATGTATTGGTTTTACAAATCTGTGTGTTTTTTTTTTTTAGTTTTTTAGTTTTGTTTTTTAGTTAGTTTTTTATGTATGGAGACACTTTTTCTTATCGAAATACTGGTCCAAAAGTTTCATCCAGCAACTTTTTAGAACGGAAATTTTGTTGGGATGGTACTTTATTCGGCTCATTTTTCGAATTTCTCCATAGTTTTTCCAGGAGTGGGCGATAACTACCGAAAAATTGACAAAAAACGGGGAAAATGCCGTATTCTCGATTTTCGTAAAATCTATTTTAGTTTTTTAGCCATTACTCCGTCAATAATAGAGCAAGGGACTTGAAAATTTTAATGACTACTAAAAATGGCCACTCACATAGCCAATAAAATTTTCAAAAAGATTTAACAACTTTTGACTTGTATATCGAAGTTTGAAAATATTGGAAAATTCTCATTTTTTGGAGGTTTTTGCTTTCTAAAATTTTAACCTTTGGATATTAAGAGCTGAAACTTTAATACAATCATACTCATGTGTATTACTACCGATGATGTAAAAATATCGAAAGTCGTTAGTCACAATTTTTTTTACAACTGTTTACGCGTTCAAATTGCCTACAATATTTGACTAAAAACGTCGAAATAAAGAATATTATATATTCGATGTTAATTATTTTGTCCTGCCTTCAACAAGAATAGTGCTAAAAAATTTGAAACTTTTCTTGTTATAATTTACATAATAAATTGACTATCTACTGAATTTTGCTCAGAATGGTTTTTTCCGAATGCAATGATTTATCATTGCATTCAAATTTAAAGTACCTACCATACAACTAAATTATCGTAAACTTGGTGATCCCGCAATAGAAAATTCTATACACATGACCATTATCTTGTCCGAGGAGCGTAGCGACGAAGGACCAACTTCCACCACCATTATCTTACCAGCTTTTTTATTATTGAACCAATTTTAACCAATATCCCCAATTCTGTATATATGTTTTAGATCTGATCTAAATCATAAAGTAATAAATTATTTGCAAGGAATAATAAATCATGTTTAATTCGAAAAACATACATAATTCCTATTATATATAGTATAATAATACTACATGTCTACATGCTATAATTGTAAAATGTAGCCCTCTAATCGAACGACGCGCTCCTGGTGGCAGAATAACCGTGCGACTTTTGTCGGGCCACTTTATAAACGGGCGGCTCATAGGAGTTTGGTCTCCTTATCTCTAATCTTCATGAACAGGATCTAAACTTTTGACTATCATATTTAAAACTGATTAGTGATAACTGATAATACTGTTAACATTTATAAATATAAAAATGTATTACATTCGCGTGGTCAAAATGTATTTCATTTATTATTTTTTTGGGCCCTCTTTCCTTACATTGCCCGATAATATTAATTTAGCCTATCCGCCCCTGAATCCAATATTGCGGCGGCCAAACAACCAGACCTCTCCTCGTCATGCGCGTTCGCAGTCGCTTGAAAACACCGTCCAACAATACGGCTGAACAAAACTAAGGGCCGGTTTTTCAATTGGCATAATAACTGCCAGTTAGTTAACAATCAGTTAATTTAAACCACGGTCTTACATACAGGTCGGGTCACTCATCATTATCGCAATGCATATCGCTATTTCACTTACTGATGATCGAATTAGTCAAAATGACCTGCAGCGCCATCTATTATCATTATTATAACAAATCATTAATTGTGATGAAAATACTAAATAGTAAATAAGAATTAAGAATACAAGTTACAACTTACAAGTTACAAGTAAGAAATAATTATAGTCAACTTTTAAATTTTAAAAGCAGTCATACAGATTGTAAATTGTAACTGTGCGCTGTGTGTAAAAGTATTTTCAAATACGCGATACAAAAAAATAACTATAGTTTTTGTATACAAATTACAAGTTAACTATACCACTTCATTGAATACCTGCTCATAATCAAGAATTAAAGTATCCAATATTATGAAATGTATTTGAATAAAAAAAGCTTCTAACCCTAATAATTTCTGAGTTATGAAGAAATAACCAAATCTTAAAAGTGAAAATCTCGTTTACGGCGGATTTTTACTGATTTTGCCGTTTTTACTCAGTTTTTCGACTGTTTTTCCTCGTTCCTGGAATAACTATGGAGAATTTTGAAAAATGACCTCTCTAAAGTACCATATCAGTCCAATTTCAAATCTAAAAAGTTGCTGGACGAAACTTTTGGACAAGGATTTCTATACGAAAAAGTGTTTACAGAAAAAAAAAAAATAATTAAAAAAAAAAAAATAAACATCATTGTAAAACCATAAGATCCTTCGCTTCACTCAGAATCTAAAACATATTTAGTAAGTACCTATTGTACAATACATGTCATGTTAGTTATTACTTTTTGCAGTATTCTCAGATAATGTAAAAGCATTTGTCTTTTCCTGGCTAGAAGTACAGTCATAGTCATTTTTATGCTTGGATTATTTATGTTTTTATGACATAGAATGTAGATGTATTTACCTATAAATGTCCAATATTTTTGTAGGAAAATTAATTTAAAAAAAAAACTTATAAATATTATTTTATATAGAATTATAGTTAAAACCAAAAAGCATAACAATTGTATAGTTTATTCACATAATAATTAACTAATTAATGATTTATATTTAATATAGGTATCTCAAGTACAGCAAAATTTAGAAAACTTCATCTTTTGTCGGAATTGTAAATAAAAAATCAGAAGGTGTTTCACACATCTTAATCATGCACTTCTTGGTCGGCATTGTAAATACATACAAAATTAACTGGTTAACTACCTCAGTAATTTTTAATATAAATATTTATTATAAAAAAGTTTACTATAGTCCATAAATGATACACGTGTCATTTAACCTGTTAAAGTATTATATTATGGCTATATGATTAAACAAAAAAAATTCTTCGCCTCAACTAGCTTAAATTTACCGCCAAATACCAGTATCCACTATCAAAAAAATAGCGGCAAATGGCATACGATAAACGTTGTAAAGTATTTCCGTTAGATGGCGTTCTAGGTCTTTTTGACTTTTCTGTTCATCATTATGTATACCCAAAAGATTAGCTAGTTGCCGGACCTGTATGTAAGACCGTGATTTAAACTATCGCTTAAAATGCCGGTTAAATAGTGCACTGTTTATCAAGTGAAACTGATGTGCTAGTTAGTTAACCAGAGGTTAATCGTAAAATCAATATATTTTAAAAGTGGTCATACTGCAAAATGTACATTACCCAATCAATATTATCACGTTCACGTAGCCAATTACTCCGTGCAATCCACGATTTAAGATATACAGGTTGCACATCGGGCTCTGATAAAGTGACCCACAAACATTCTAGCTGAAACAGCTGAGAAATACTCCTACTAGCGATCCTCGTGGACAACGTTATAGTAATATATTATCAGCGTAGTCGACGTTATCATTAAGTTTATTCTTTATTTATTAGACATTTTGATGTTCAGTTTTTGTGGAAAACTTTTTTTTTAACAATTTAAACAAATTGGGGTCAAAACCACAACCAATTTTTATGGCTAATAAATTTTTACGTAATGTACTAATACATGGCAATGGCAAAATATTTTGATCTCTCAAAAACTTATATCCACTGGGTGATCTGGAAAAAGAAAATCAATTAAAGGCAAACATTATTTATTATTAATTAAAGTATACCTAATTTGAAAGAGGAGACACGTTAGCATCCAGTTTTCACTGTAACGCCGACTTTTGGAGTTTTTAAATCTTGCTGCTTCAAAAATTTCATTAATTATGTCTGTTTGACTTGTAGGAATATTTGAGTCTTTAATTATTTGTTGAAGAGTTGAAGCTGAAATATCTCTCATTTTTTTTTGGAGGTTGTTTAAATTATCTTGTAATTTAGTCATTTTCTTAGTTTTTCTATTAATTTTTTTTTGTACAATTCTTTTAGAGTTATTTAAATTTATTATCCTTTTTTTTTTATTAGGAGAAAAAAATATTCTTGAATTTTGTTTTAAGAGTCTTTTGTTTATTATATATTCTAAACGTTTGCACCACAAACATTTTTTACTATACGTAATTTATTTTATAAAAATTAAAATTGTGAATTAATAATTATAATATTTTGTTTTATATTTGCATTAATGACTTACCTATGAAATAATTCATTTTTATTTATAATTTTTAGGCACTTAGAATGATACCACTTTCCTAGAGACTCAACAAACTGTGGACCAAATGTTGATTTTATATCAACACACTTTGCTGTTGATACCGATCCTTGGCACACTGTGAAGCTATCAAATAACGACAATATATTTTCCAAGTCTTTAACATTTTGTATTTTATAGTCTAATGGGAAACCAATATCTTCAATCACAATTTCATGCCCATTCACTTGTAGAAATATGCGTAAGTCTATTATAAATTAAAAATATATTACATGTGTATTTTCATACTGAATAATGAATATGTTAGTTTTAGAATTAAATAAAAATGCACTTATCAGCAGTTTCACATTAGCATACTTTTAGTTAAAACAAGTTGCTTCTCAATTGATCTTTGAAAATTTTCCCTAAACTGAGTTAACTTGTGGAAACATATAATATCATCATCAGTTCCATACAAGTGACTTATATCAATAAACCATTTGAATGGTGTTTGAATAAAGTTGGCTAATTTGCAAATAGAACTGAATACATCATTTTTGATTTCAGATTTAATTGACAAACACTACATAAAAGCAAGAATAACATTATGTAATACTACATTTATTAAGTTAAATCATTTATCATTTAAAAATGTATGTTTAATGGATATAAAAATACATAAAAATTTTAATAATAATTTTATTAACTTCTCTATTTTCAGTTGATTTTGTCTCGGCATTATAATTTATGATGGACAATTCATCATAACTGGAATTACTTCTATCAGTAATAGGTATACTTTCATTTGAATCTTTATCATTCATGTTATTTATAATGCAATAGGAATGATCTTGGTGCACATTATTAAAATTGATATTTTCATTCATCTAATTGTTTATATATTATGTATAAATAAATTTATTAATTTATATAATTTGTTATTATTTTTGGGCATAATACAGTAATACGAGCAAGTATATTCACCTTTCTTTTTTTGCACAAGGGTATTTCATTATATAACACATTCTTAGGAATTGCACCTGGTTTAAGTTTTGGTACTTTTAAACATATCTTTAAACAAATTTAACAATATTTATATTACAATTTTTTACCTGATATAAAAATAATTAATTGTATGCTTGAAAATATTATATATAAATTAAAGTTGAACTATTATTTATTATTACTAAATTTCTATGTATAATTGACTCAAATCTATTTCTTTATAATTAAAATGTTATACAGTACCGTATATTTACTAAACCCTTTTCCTGATTCCCAGGTTTTTACCACATCACCCGGTTCAAAATGTGCCTCACACACTTTCGAAGTGGATGAGAGTTTCATATTTAATGATTTTTCCCATTGTTCAAATAAATGTTTTTCTTTGGGCACACTAAATTTACTTTTGGATACTTCCTCACATGAAGGAATGCTGCACTTAACCATTGTTATAATTTAAAGGAAAAAAATCCAGGAAAGAAAAAAACACAATACTAAATAATAATAATAAATTTATTGAGCTTCAGATAAGATTGTCAAAGAACAATAGATTCACAACAAACTGTTGTCAACAATACAAACATGATGTAGGTAAAATCTACTTGTTATTATAAATTTACATCAGGGGCGGACTGGCAGATCGGGAGATCGGGAAATTTCCCGATGGGCCGGTCGAATAATCGAATTATGGGGCCGGACAATTTGGTTGTACAAGTAACTTATTACAATTTTTGGATTATAATAAGAGTTTATAATATCAGTTTATTGAATTTTGAATTGTTTTTTATACTATAAAAATGAATGCAATTTTATTTTTCAGGTGAAAACCATTTATAGGAACAGTATGACATAGGACAACCTAGAAGCTTTTGTTTTAATGGCTACAGAAAAATTTATTTTAAGTGATATACCATACCAAACTGTTATAGACCGTTTATCCAAAAAAAGCAAAACACTCCATATATTATTAATTCCTTGAGCCAATAAATAATCATTACCATGTGTATTTCTAAAATGTTTTATTTATCTTCTGTTAGTATTAATTATAATTTAAATATTCAACTGAGAAAATGTCTGGTATTTTAGGTTTGAACCTAACACGTAAGTGCTGTAATAGTATATTAGATTAGACCTTAGACAATATGTCAATATAATGCTTAAGCAGTTTCGGCAACGCCGTCGATGCCACAAAAAAAAGACCTTAGACAATGGTTAATGGGTAATGGGCCGCTTGGAAAAAAATTCCCGGGCCGCTCTGGAGGAACCAGTCCGCCCCTGATTTACATAATGTATATAACTTCCTGAAAATATCTTTAACCATGACTTGTGGTGACTTCTCAGAAATGCGCGGTAAATTTTATATTTTACCGGCGTGGTATGATAATTTAAGATGTGTAATCTTTATTATTTGTCTACTAGAATCGCTAGTAGTCCAAGTTCCAGCTGTTTTTGAAAGAATGTTTGTGAGTCACGTTTGTAGCTGGTTAGCATAGGCCGATGTGCAACCTGTATATCTTAAATCGTGGTGCAATCCGACCTCAAATTGTCGCGATATTTATTACTATCAAATAAATTATTTTTTTAATGTTATTTGTTAAGTGTAGCAAAGTGACTCTGTATAATTTGTGTAGTTTATTTATTTTTCATTTATTTTATTTTATTAATTTATTAATAAATTGAGTTGCAATGAGTGGGTTGAGTAAAAGAAAGCGGTCAAATAATTTCAGCTTCACCGACAAAGAGCTGTTATTAAAAATTGCTCTTTCCAGGAAAACAGTGTTGGAAAATAAATCGTCCAATGCTGTTACCTGGAAAGACAAAGAAAAAACTTGGGAAGAAATTGCTGTTATGTATAACAATGTCAATGGCCCCAATAACTAACGGGAATTTGGCAATACCATAGAATTGTTTATGCATTTCTTTTATTTCGTCATTTGTTTCTGGCATTTTAATAATTTTAGGACGAAGTTTTGCCAATGCTACACTTACGTCATGCACGATTACACATGCGGCAGATTTACTTACACCCATGACAT
This sequence comes from Therioaphis trifolii, assembly GCA_027580255.1. Taxonomy (NCBI): domain Eukaryota; kingdom Metazoa; phylum Arthropoda; class Insecta; order Hemiptera; family Aphididae; genus Therioaphis; species Therioaphis trifolii. The sequence goes on along the minus strand of CM050405.1, from coordinate 56,919,396 downwards.
CTCCAGTACTAATTAAAAAAGATCCCGTGGCATAAAATCTGAGAGCTAATAACAGTTTTTGTACTGGTGTTATTGCACTATTTCTATACACAACAAAAAAGGCACAGAGTATTTTATTTTGATTAATTTTTGAATAATGTTAATTCTATTATACACATCACCTGTCTGTATTTGATGATATTGTAGACCCAATCATATTTAATATCATCATAACAGTTTCTTTAGATAATCTAAAGCGATTTTTAAAATCTTGTTCATCCCAAATCCTAAAATGATCAACCCTAGTTCGTACGGTATACGATCTACGCTGATAATTTAAATATTCTTGAAATCCAATGTCATCGTCATAAAAAAGTAATTCATTTTCGAAGTTCATAGTAGTAACTTGTAAGAAATTATTTGAAATCAAATTATGAAGAAAAAGTAGAAATTTATTTATTAATTAATTATTAAATAACTAACAGTTAAAAAGTTAATTGGAAGAAATAGTAGTGGTTAGTTTAACTATCGGTTAAACCTGATGTTTAACCGGAGATCGAAAAACAGTTTACTGTTAAACTGGACAAAGTATTAACCGGCAGTTAAATTCTACGAAGTGACAGTTAAAGTCTATTGAAAAACCGGCCATAAAAGGCCGCTGAAAAATTTTAATCACACAATATTGTAACCCTGTATTATAGATAACATATGAACCTCCAAATTATATATGGTGTTGAATATTATTTTTCTTTTTAATTGGCTCCAAAGTTATAGCAGTTACTTGGTTTTAATTTGGGATTTGTGAGTTGAATTAAACGAAATAACTAAAATACAACACATTATCATAGTATTTAAAAATTGTAAATTCTTTTAAGTAGTTTATATTTACAAATATAAAAATAAATGGCAGTCCTTTCTGTTCACATTTGGTAAAATGATAAAATATAATATAAAAGTATAATTAACCAAGTTAAGAATACTTACTAGTGTAATAATAATTCACAAATAAGTAATAAAAAATACATCATTCTGCATCTCTGCACATTCATTAATAAAAGTATCTGATAGTCCAATTTCAGTACCTAACTAGGTCTTCAGAAGTTAAAGAAACTGGTAAGGTAGTCCAAAAATATTTTCTATTGTTTGGAATTAATGGAAGTAATTTTTTTACTATTTCATTTTTTTTTTCAATATTTATACCTCGTGGTTCTATGATTTTGTCTGGTTCATAATCAATGATGGTTTTTAAAAATTTTTTTTGTAAAAAGTAATTCTTTTGGTGCCTCATCAAAGTTAGTATAATATTCCATTTTGGTAGATCCTTTAAAAAATAAAATGTTTAACAATACCTAATATTTTATTATGTTTTAAGAATATAGATGGTTAATATTTAAATAATTAATTATTGAAACATAAATTCAAGTATAATGGTAGTTACTACTAATAATTTTGCAATAGAAACAGATAACATCATAACATACTGTTTCTCGGGCTACTTGATCAATCTGCTCAGGATTTTCAGAATCTGCGGCTTCGTTTTTTAATACCCCGAGATTTGGAGGCTAAACAATAAATATGAATTTTAAATATGTCATCATATAAAACATAACATAGGTAGGTACCTATACATTTGTATGGTCAATAGGTACCTTCAATATTTTAACAATTCCATATTAAATTAAATTGTGGTTTTTACATAATACACGTCAACCAGGAATAATGAAATGTACACACTGATCTGGCAACTACAGAAAAAATCTAGCGAATTAAAATCTTACCGAATGAGCGAAAAAATTGAAATTGAAATTATATTTATCTGGACTTCAAATTGTTTACTTCCAAATATATTATAACTAGCTGAATTACCCGGCTTCGCCCGTGTGTATTTTTGTTTTTTTCATATTTATAATATTATTTAGTCAAATGATAGACTTGACCTTGGACTTTAAATGTTGGCATGAAATTTCCATGTCTAATTTCTGTTGCACCAAACGATGTCATTTGGAAAGCCGAATTATAAACACGTATCATGTCAAAAAAAATGGTTTGAATTTTCATGAGAAAAATTTAAGAGACTTTTTAATGGTTCAGGTGGATCAGCAATGTCTTCCAAAACAATTTTTCCTCCTGAAAGCAAAAACCTGCAGGCTCTTTGGACCATTTCAATGCACGACAATAATTACATTTTAAATTCATATTTCCTATGATAACGTGAGAATCATTTTTATAATCTATTAATTTATCATAAGTAAATGCCGACATTTCACGACGACGCCATGGAACACGTCGTAGTTAAGCTAAATTTTCGTAAATAGGAAAATTAAATGCAAAGTTGTTATTAATATTGTTTTCATTAATACTGTAAAAAAAAATTACTAACAGGTATATTATTTATATTATCATCATTATTGTTACTATCGCCACTAATACATTACTATCGCCATTTATACATTTGTGGCCTGCTAAAATTATAAAAAATATGAAACCATGTATAGATAGTTCAATTCATAAAATAATATTCGTATTGATTTAATTTTAATATTTGTTTTTTTAATGTTTGATGTCTGTGTAATTTATTTATTCGTTTATTCATTTTTTATTCTTCCTTAGTTTTCTAGAGTCATTTTTAACTATTTTTAAATATAAAGTTTAACTATGTAAGGTTGACTACCTTATAATATTTTTGCTTTAATTGTAATCTTGCTTGATCTTAAGTTCCTACATAAAAAAAAAGTTGGTTCCCATTTCAGCATAAGCAAAATTATTTTTATTAGGTCTATTCCAGGGGTGTCGAACCCGCGGCCCGCGGTAGATTTTGGTACGGCCCTCACTTCAATTTAAAAACCATGAATTAATTATATATAATATATTAATATGATGAGAACAAATTTATTTAAAAAATATAAACCATCAAATTAGATTTTTATAAATTATATCTACCCAATGAAACATATCCAGTCCTTCATGACCATGCTTTATTCATGTTCTCGCTTTTCGGCAGTACTTACATTTGCGAACAATAGTTTTTAAGAATGAAAAACACAAAGACTAAGAATCGGTCTACTATATCAGACAAGCACCTTGAAAGTTGTTTAGGGATTGCTACAACTTCAATCAATCCGGATATTGATTCATTACTTTCACAAAAAAAGCAATTTCAAATTTCACATTTAAAAAAAACTAATGGCTTTTAACTTTTTTAAACTAAAACTTTTTTTTATTATAAATAAATTTATTTTTCTGTGTACTCAATAAATTATTAAATATCAATACTTGTAAAAATATTTCTGCTTATTATTCGCTATTGTAAAATTATAAAAAAATGTATTGTTGTATTATAGATTATAATTTAATCATTAAATTTGAATGTATTATTATTTAAAAAAGTATGTGGCCCACAACAACTTCTACCTATATGATGGGTCCAGTCTTCACAAAAGGTTTGACACCCCTGGTCTATCCTATCTCTAATTATTTGATTGACACAAGCCATGAATTAGAAATAAGGGGAAACTTAAATGATCATTTATGTTCAACTTGTAGGAGTGTTCATTTGTCTATTACACTTCATCAATTGTATATATTTACAGTTTAAATAGTTTAAGTTAAAGTAAAATTATAATAATTTTGTATTTAATATATTTTAGAATGGATGAAACGGAGGAAACCGACAATTATTCAATAATAACTGATTATGACGATGGAGTTGTATGTTTTGGTTAAGTGACACAAAGTCAGATTGAAAGACACAAAAAGTAACCTAGACATACCATACTACCTTCAGATATACAGTTAAGGTAATGTGTATAGTATAATATATATATATATATATATAAATCATAAATATTAAAATTAATTATATAGGTAGGTAACATTATCATGTTTTATACAATTTACTTATTATTAATTTTCTATAAAAAAAAAAAAAAAATGTAAGTATTTATTAAAATTAAAAAATAAAATAATAAGCCTTTTGTAAAATTAAGTTATAAACAATTGATAGATAATTGTTATTTAATAAAATTATAAAACTTGAAAATTGTTCTGATGAAAAATGGTAAGACAATTTTTTTTTCATAAAAACAAATTTATTTGTGTTTTAAAATCTACGTAAAAAAATATGTATTTTAATCATCGAATCTGTATGACACTGAAGACAAGTAAACACACGTAATTATATCATTGATGATTATTTAAACAATACAATTTTTGAATACACTTTCATACTATTAAAATTTGAATTTCAGTGAATCATTTTTAAATTCAAATGAAGATGACAAAGATGATGGAAATGGTACTTAATAATTATTGATTAATTTACTTAATTGAATTAATTTTTATGTTAAAATATTGTAATTTATTATTTTTTTAATGTTTTTATTGTATTATCTTAGTACTATGTGATTTTAATTAATATGTATACATTATGTGGGCTCACCACCATTGTTTTGTCTGAGAAGAAAAGTATGCAACAGGAATGATACTTTCCTTATTATCTTACCAAATTTTAGTTCGTATTAATGTAAACCTTAAGATTTTTACTAGTAAAAAGAGTGATTGTTCTACTAGTTTTATTTTCAAATTTTTTTAAACCTTGTATTTAGTTTACTTTTTTAATGTATCTTATATTAAAAAGTAAATAAGTAATTGAGTAACTGATAATACTTATAATAATTACTTAACATTTGAAAATTGTGTCACTACATTGTGCTGTCAAATACTATTTTTGCTCATTAGTTAGAACACTGTTAGATTAACCAGAAAACTTTTCAAAATCAAATCATTTTATGATTTTTGATTTTTTTTTCATCCATAATAATTTATTGATACATTTGGTTTGCAATTTAGAAATCTGAAAAATTTAAGTATATGAACTAAAATAAAATTTTAAATGTACAGAAGAGTCAACATTTAACTTATGGAAAATGTTGTTCTTAATGCTGTTATAATATAACTAAAAACTATTGCATCATGAACAAAAATTCTTTGCTATGTTCAGGTATAAATTCTAAAATATTAATTTCGCATATTTTTAATGTTAGCCATTCTGAATATTTAAACTCTATATGTGAGTGCGAAATTAGGGCCATCATATCTATAGATTAATTGTTATATAATTTGCTGTAGAAATAAAACATATTTCTATATTTCTTTAGTGAAGAAAAATTATTTATTAGTAATTCAATGTATATTTTTTCCTAGATGAAAATTTTTCTGAAGATCAAAATAAATCAGAATTTGTTAAAGGTATTTATTTAGTTTTCAATTAATTGAAATTAATTATCAGTCTATTTTATTCACTTATATATTTACAAAACATTTTTTGTAATTGTTTTTTATTAATTTATCGACGGTAACAATCCACAAGGGCATAAGCGACCTTTTTTGAATTATTCAGAAAAGCTAAAAAAAAAATTTTACCAATGACTTAACATATCATTGAATATTTTTAACATAAAAAAATGATGTCAACAGGCACAAAGTCAAGTTTTAATCTATTGTAAACCATTGCCCAACTATATTTTTAATTAATAATTTTTATTAATTGAAAGCTGAATGTATTATAGACTTTGGCGCTTATGCCCTTTTGAATTGACGCCGTCTATATGTAAAAATATATTAAATTTTATCTACTTTCTTTTGTTTCAAATGTATAGTAGTATTCACCATTTATTACATCTTAATGTGTTTATTATTATGATATAGATGCATACATAAATATTTTTTAGATGATGTGATTAGCTATGTCCCAATTCAAGGAGCAGAATTAAATACAAACAGTCGTACCCGTATGTATTTCAATTATATTTTATTTTATTACTTCTTCATATACTTATAACATTAAAGTTTTTATAACTTATTATTTAGATAAAGAAAAAAATTCCTGTAGACCATCGGTTTCACATGTAATTGAGGGAAGTATGAATAATTATAAAATATATATAATAATATATATAATTATATCTGGCTTATTGCTGACAATAAAAGTGAAGTCTCGGATGATTCATCAAATGAAATCGGTCAAGTTGAAGATAATTCAAATGATGCAGAACAAAGTTTTGATGATGAAAAATCAATGAATATTATGCCTGACATAGTTGTGCCTACAGCCGATGTTAAAGATTATAATAATGAAGAAGAATCTGATGCTATGGAAGTTAACAATAACTTTGAAGAAAATAAAGATCCACAAATATTTGAGTGCAAGTCTTCTAAAACCCTAGAGCTATTGGATTTTTTTTACTATGCAACAAACGCTTACTTCTGAAAACCAAATCAAGAGACAGAAACTATTGAATTTTAGTATTGTCGACCAAACACCCACAAAACATAATACAAAAAACATATTTAGATGAAAATTTCTCGGAACAAAAAGATGTTTTAATTGATTTTAGTGTGGTTGGTCAAATGTTGGATTCAGACGTGGTGTCTCCAGATAAAATAAATTTTAATGATGATAATCAAAATTCTGAAGAATCCTTTTCAAAAAATCTCTCATCAAATAGAGCTCCTGGTATATAACTAATAGTTGATGAGTCAGATAATACCAATCCCTCAAATCATAGTAATTTATCTTTCAATCAAACAATAATTGATACTACATTAAATCTATCTACAAATCACAATACAGTTAATGATTTCAAAGATCATATTGATAATAAAATAGCGGAGAAAACAAATGATGTTCTATCATCAGAAAAAGGTGTTGGTTCCAGACTGTTGGATAATGAACAGATAAAAATTGATGAATCTTCTAATTCTTTAAATAAAACTACTGAACAAATTAATATAGATGGTTTGGAATTATGTACTAATGAAATGACTGAAGCACAATATCAATCACCCTGTTCATTGACTTTAAATAAGAGTATTAAAAAGACTGATGTTTCTGAAATGAATACAGATCAAGACAAACAATTATCTTTTAACTCTTATTCGTGTGTCATTAAAGATTTTAGCATTATTGAACAACAAAATATGAAATCGCATGAACTGAAAACAGATATTAATAGTTCGCCTGTTGAGTCCCGTTGGAATGTTTCTAAACTTATTGAAATGTCAGTTGTGTCAAAAACCGATTCAAAATCTAATAACCAAACACTAGTTTTATCAGATAATTCTTTTGTAGGCATGTCTTCTGATAATATATCTGAAAAGTCAATTACAAGTAGCTCAGAAGAAATAATTAATTCTGCTCTCAACATTGAGGAACCCATGTGTTGTTATAACTCTGAAATTTTAAATGATGTTAAAATGAATGAATAATTGAAGACCTGGGGGCAACAACGAGACATCTCCATAATTTGGTCAAAATCACTTTTTCGACTAATATTATATGAAAAAAAAAAACACGTCGATTGGTGCAACAACCAGACACATCCGACTCTTGGATACTGAGATATTAAACAAATGGAGATGTCTGGTTTATTATTTGATGCAACAACCAGACATATCCGGATATGTCTGGTTGTTGCACCAAATGTTGGCAGTACTGTAAATTGTATACACGTGACATACTGATATAATTATTTTACTGATTTTCGCGCTATTATTCTTTGATAAAGCCTATCAAAGTTTTTACTTTCATTTATATTTTGTTGCTTTTGTTTTTAAATTAACTTATTTCTATTATTTCTAATATGTGGAACTTACCCATATTTTAATGTTTATTGTTTGTTATATAAAGTCATAAGTTATTTTATTTCAATATTTTGTTAAATTTATAAAAAGAAGTATTTTTTTATTAAACTTTTTACTATCATTATTATTATCATTAAGTTTAAAACTGAAATTTTATTCAAAATAAAGTATTACTATGTTATAAAAGATTATACTTTCATTTATATTTTGTTGATTTTGTTTTTATAAGAATGTGTATCTAATAACTATGTAGAACTTACCCACATAATGTTACATAGTTTATTTATGTTAATAAAAATAATATTATTAAAAAGTATAGGTACTGATAAAAAGTTTTATTTATTTATTTTCAATAATAATAATAAATTATTATTCTTTTGGAACACACACACACATTCCAAAATATATAAAATTAAGTTAAACAATATGATTAAAAGAAACATAATAGGTATTATAATAACAATTTTATTACATATTTATCAAAATATCTCTGTAAATAATATTACGGTGCAACAACCAGACATCTCCTAAGTTTTATTTTTTAATTTTGACTACTTTAAAATTTTTTTTTCACCATTTAAGTACTAATATCTATTATAATCATTAAAATGTAGTCTAAATATGATTTTTGTTAAATTTTAAAGTTAAAATTTGAATTTTAGAATAGTTTTATGTTCTTCCTGAAAAATTTAATTTATTGGAGATGTCTTGTTGTTGCCCCCAGGTCTTCAATTATAATAATACATTTATGGAATCTACAGAAAAAAGTTTGACTGATGAATTTGTTCACAGTAATGAATCAAAAAATAATAAAAGAAATATGGAGCTTAATCAAGAACAACACAACTATGAAAAAAAAATGAAAATTGAGACTGGTGATCCAAAGACAACAATATCAACACTTTATAAATTCCGATATATGTTTAAAAGCCGTGTAAAATCGCTAATTTACAGAAGTAACACCACAGAAAATGATTTAAAATCTGATAAATGTCATAAAGAAACAGAAGTATTGGTAAAAAGTAAAATACCGTGTAAAATAAATGATAGATCCATGTCGAAAAATTGTGAATTTAATAACTCATCGTCATCTCTTTGTGATATTATTAAACACAAAAACCCATACCCAGATTAATTGGAACCCCTGTTTTGTCAGATGTATCCAATTCAGCAAAGAGAAAATACCCACAGAGCCGTATACCTTCCTCGTTAAAAAAATAAAACCCACGATTTACATAATATGTTATATTTGAATAATATTTGTTCTTAATATTGAGATAAAATTCAAGTTTATAAATTATTTGCGTAATAATTCACGAGTGTTTTATAGTTTATTTTGATTGCTGTATTAAGATTTAAAGAGAATTTGTAAGCTTAATAATTTTTTATGCTCTAAAATTTGTCAGTTTATATAACATGTTTATTTCAACTTTAACAAAAAAATGTTCAATACCCAAAGCATTTATATTCTAAATTTTATTTTTAAGTTGGATTATTACATATTAGTTTATGTTTTGTTAAATTTAAGAAATACTATGTAAGTTTGTAGTAATATTAATCATATAGTAGTTTATATTAACAACAAAAAACTGTGCTTAAAATAATATAGTATAAAAATTTATGTTAATGGTTTTTTATTTGAAACTTATGTTTTAGATTGTCAAAGGATCTAATAGTTTTATAATGTTTTTTTTTTCTGTAGACACTTTTTGCTCATCTTAGTCCAAAAGTTTAATCCAGCAACTCTATAGCTCGGAAATCACATGTAGATGTTACTTTGAAGGTTCATTTAACTTTCCTTCCAATAGTTATTCCAGATGTCTTGAAAAACTGCTGACAAACCAAGCAAAAATGGAAAATTTTGTCATAAACAATATTTTCATTAAATCAACTTAAGTAATTTTGTCATGGCTCCAAAATTAATGTTGCTGAAAACTTGATTAATATCATGGAAAACTAAACTCTGAGCACATGTATTAGGTGCCCATTGTAAAATAATCGACCTTAATAATTAAAAAATTGTTTGCATGAAGTAAAGATACATGTCAGCAGGGTTGCAGACACTTAGCAACTAAAGCCTCGTTTTAACAATCTTAATTACACAATGTTTGATAGTTGATTCACAGTAATTACCTTTTATTCGACTAAAAGAGGTTAAGATACGTTAACAATTATAAAATTTTATTAAAAAAAATACTAACATCTGTACATAAAAAAAAAAAAAAAAAAAGTTTCAGTTTTAAACCATAAAACTTATAAAATAAAGGAATCATATTATTGATTTTCAAAGACTATTTTGTAAATATCTTTATAATACGAAACAAAATGTACTTCAAGCCCTTCAGTTATGAACTTAGGAAGTTCATTGTAGTCTTTTTTGTTTTCCTCGGGTAATATCAAACAATTAACGTTTTCCCTTCTGGCCTAGATATGAAAAATAAAATTAACTTGATGTAATTGTATAAAATCATTTAATCACTCACAGCTATTGTTTTTTCTTTAATTCCACCCACTGGCATCACTTTTCCTTTTAGAGAAATTTCTCCAGTCATGGCTACATTGTCGCGTATAGGAATGTTTAAAGCCAATGAAAGTAACGCAGTGACAATAGTACAACCAGCACTGGATCCATCCTTTGGTGTAGCTCCCTACATTAAATAATACAAAAAAATACGGTTTTAAGTAAAATAATTACATGCAGTAAGAAGTAAATAAAACAGAATAGTCACAGTGTTAGCTTATACGTGTCCTAATCATAACTAATACTAAATAGATTAAGAAGGTTCGCTACATTTTTATGGAACCAATAAGTTGTTGAAAAATATACATATTGTGTTTACTTCTTTAATGTTTAATACACATAATTATATAATTTAGTTATCTGTTTATCTTTTGACATTCAAGTCATTTTGTAAAAAGCGCCATTAAAAAAATTAAACAATTTTTTTTAATATTAATAGTAAAACAAAATTCAAATTACATTGTCATTTGTAAAATTTTTTAATCTTAATAAATTTTTTTTTTAATTTTAATTCGGAAATTAAGTATAGTATTACATTTGGTTACTCATTTTTATATCGTATTTCATGATAAATGCACAAAAATTATATTACTAACGAATGCTTTAATTGAATAAAAGAATTTTCAATCATATTTGATGGTACTGTAAATATATATAAATATACAATTCCTGAATTATTAATGTAGAAAGATAAGTTTTAACAAGTTGTCAGTATATCAAACAAATATTTGATTGAATATTCAGATTTTGCTTTCGATCAAAATTTACTTATAACAAAAGAATTAATAACTTAATAGTCATATTATTATTATTATTATTATTATTAAAATTTAGTAGGGCTGTTACCAGCCTTTTTGATTTTTACCTAAAATACTTTTATTTAATTCAAATACTTACCCCTGGAACATGTAAGTGCAAGTTTCGTATAAATAATGAACGATTTTCTGGGTCAATTTCATTCAAATAGTGTTTTGCTACAGTATATGCGATTTTCGCTGATTCTTGCATCGTTTCTCCTAAACGGCCAGTTAATGCAATGCTGCCCACAGCTTCATCTTCATCAGTTGAGCTCGGTGGGTTCGTCCACTCAGTTTCAATGTACATTAAAGCGCCACCTGAAGAAATACATAAATATTATAAATTTAGTTGTGAATGAAAAGAAAAAAAATACTGACCCATAGCTGTCCAAGCCAACCCCATAACAACTCCAGGTATTGGCTCTTCATACATTCTGTTCTTGGAAAACACTGGATTTCCAACAAAACCATATAAATTATCATTGGTGATTGTTACTTTCTCTGATTCACCTTCAACAATTTTCAATGCAACTTTTCGTAACATCTGTTAAATAAGCATCAAATAAATGTAATAAGTATGATATACTTATTTGTTTTAAATTAAATTATTGATATTATTTTATTCAGTTAAAATATTAAAATAATAAAAACCTTTTTAACGTGTTTTTGAAGGTTGCGTACACCACTTTCACGGCAATATGATTTGATTAAAGTGGACAGACTTTCATCAGCAATTTCTATCTATGAATTCACATAAATAATTAAATATATACATTGTATTGACATTTTATTATTTACTTGTTCTTCTTTTAATCCAGTAGATTTAAGCCCTTGAGGAATTAGGTATTGTTTTGCAATTGCCATTTTTTCTTCTGCTACGTACCCAGATACATCAATAAGTTCCATTCTATCACGAAGAGGTTCTGGAATTGTGTTGATGACATTAGCAGTACAAATGAAGAGTACTTTTGACAAGTCTACAGATACATCCAAGTAATGATCTACGAAATTGGCATTTTGTTCAGGATCAAGCACTTCCAATAACGCAGATGATGGATCACCTTGATGACCTCTAACAAAAAATAAAATAATAATAAATAATTTTATATAATATGTAAGTCTAAATTTTAGAAATTAAAGCAATAAATTACCTTCCAATTTTATCAACTTCATCAATTAAAACTAAAGGGTTCTCAGTAGAAGTTTTCTTCAAACATTGAATCATTTTACCAGGCATGGCACCAACATACGTTCTACGATGACCTTTAATTTCAGCTACATCAGTCATACCTCCAACACTAAATCTAAAGTACTTTGATACAAAAAATAATAAAACAATTATTTAAAAGTAAACATTTGTGATTATTGAATCAACTTACTTCTCGATTTAAAGCTCTTGCGATGGATTTTGCTATACTTGTTTTGCCAACACCGGGTGGCCCATGCAAACATAGAACTAAACCATGTGTAGAACCTTTTAATTTACTTACTGCAATGAATTCAAGAATTGTTTTTTTCACATCATCCATTCCATAATGGTCTTCATCTAAAATAGATTCTGCTCGTTTTATATCAAAATTTTCATCACTCGTAGCACCCCATGGCAATTGTGTAAGCCAATCCAAATAATTTCTTGTAACACTATAATTTTATAGTAAAAATAATGTAGGTAATTTAACTTTATATAATAAAAGTAGTTAAAAACCAATACTTATATTGTGTCAACTAAAAATTTAAAATAATTTGATAAATTCATAACTTACTTAAATTCCGAAGAGTGCTGTTCTAAAAATGATAGTTTAGTTAATTCTTCATCAATAACTTCCATAACTTCAACAGGCACTTGTTTATCCTTTAAATAATAATGAAAAAAATACATTAAAATAAATAGCATCACAATTATTACAATAAATTAGAAATTTTTATCATTCTCAAATAATAATATTAATTTAATGTCTTATACTATGATGACTAACTAAAAAAGATATTTTAACTTGGATTAAATCAATTTCAATAGATAAACATACTTTAATTCTATCTCTGAACTTTTCGACAATAGTATCCTTATCATCTTTTTCAAGGCCAAGCTCCTTTTTTATTACTTTAAGTTGTTCTTGAAGTATAAATTTACGATGTTGTTGTTTATTTTTTATCTACTTCTTTACTAATTTGATTTGAATTTCACTCAGTTCTAAAAGATTTTTTACACAGCCCAATGCAAGCAAAAGACGTTTTGGAACCTAAAATAAATCATATTATACATTAAATACAATTTATTAATTATGAATTAAATCAAATTTTTAGCATAATAAATAAATATACACACTATACACGCGAGTATAACAAAACGTGTTTTAGAAATTGCGAATTTATTTAAATTATGTCTATTATAACATTAAACATTTGGATTAGTAACTGTAAAACTTGCAAATAAATATTAA